>JANJEY010000007.1:18137611-18158885 GCA_024703695.1 Erythroxylum cataractarum | reverse complement strand
AATGAAATAAAAAAGGCGATTTATAAAAAAATGTATTTTTCATAACGAATGAATTAATAATATCTACTGATGATCAGTTCATATTTTATTTTGATAATATTTAAAATAAAAGTATAATGTATTACAAATTTATAACTGATGATAATTTCGTACTTTATTAATATGTAATTATTTGAATACAAAAAAAGAAGTTAATGCAAATATTTTAGATGAGAGTGTAGGTTACAGGTCTTTAAACAATGTTAAAGAATTTGGAACTTTGACGATGACGAGACAAAACTTTTTTTATAAATGTAATTTTGATTTTTATTGTTATTTTAAGTTTTATATTAGACTTAGATTTAGTTTGAATTATTAGATTTGATTTGTTATTAGTTCATTATATAATAATAGATAATGCTGTATTTTTATTTCAATAAAATATTTCATTTTTATGTATTTTTATTTCAATAAAATATTTTATTTTTACTTACTTTTATAATTTTTACTTCTCATTTATTATATATCGATTTTCTAGCAGTTTAATATCGACGGAACCTTTAAACCTTAAATCTTTCCTTTGACCAGTTCGAAGTCCGTTCTAGTTTTTAAAACATTATCAATTATAAAAAAACTATAAACATCATAATTTGATTATTTAAAATAACTATTTTATTTATATTTCTTGTTAATTAAAAATTTTAAAAAACTTTTGAAAATAGAAAATGCTAAATATTGGTTACTATTCTAATAAGTATATAATATTTTAAAAATAGAAAAATTAAATAGATGGTACATAATAAATAATAATAAATTTTTGTATTTTTAAAATTTAATATTAGTTTAGAATAAAAATTTAGAAATATCTTCTTTAATTTATTATAATTTTCTCTAAATTTGGAATTAATTTGTTAATAAATATAGCATAAGAGATTGAAATACTTGGTACAATTAAATTCTCTTATTAAAATGTATAATATATTAACAATTAAAGAGATTTTTACTTTTAGAAAAAGAGGAATACGAAATGAATATATTTTCCTAACTTGTAGGTGCTACAAAAGCAAAGGACATTTCAGAATAATATTATCTGCTAGTTTACTTACATCTGTACAGTTCGATATCCTAAATTTTCGATGATCAATGAAGAAGATTATGGAATGGAATTGAATTGAATATGCCAAAACAAAAGCAAGCCGGATAATGGATATACGTCACGGTGGGATCCCGTAGAATGGCGATGCGCCCAAAAATCTTGGAAATTCATATTGTACACACTCCTCCCTACATGTACGGCTCATTAGTCCCCACCCTTCTCCTTACCTTAATTGCTACAATTTCACTCCCTTTCTATAATAAAGTGCTATTAATTGTGTTACTAAGGTTATGTTTTATACATACTTCCCGTTATTTAAAATAAGTGTCGTTTTAGAGAGATGCACGCTTATTAAGAAAGTTAGTGAAATGTTTAATATACCCTTATTAATTACATGTTGAATTGCCTTGAAAATATAATCTGTATAATTAAGATGTGAGAAAAATTAAAGGGTAATTTTATAAATAAAATTATAAACATGCATGAAAATCGTGAACGACACTTATTTTGAATAATTAAAATCTCTCTAAAATGATACTTATTTTAGATAGAAGGAAGTATGTATTATACTCCCTTCGATTCATAATAAGAGTCGTTTTAGAAAAAATATATGCTTATTAAGAAAGCTAATAAAATTATAGATATACCCTTATTAATACTCCTATAAAATGACTTCGGTAATCAACATCTTAAATGAAATTGTGAGAGAAATTGTCTTGAAATTGTGAGAGAAATTGTCTTGAAATTGTGATATGTATAATTAAGATGAGAAAAAAATAAAATATTAATTAAAAAAAAAGTTATAAATATACATATAAAGTCAAGAATGACATTTATTTTGAATAATTAAAATATATTTTAAACTACTCTTATTATAAATAAGAGTGAGTATCTAGTTATCATCTCATTCAGTCCGAAATTCCGTACTAAAACGAGCGAGTTGATTATGTAAATGTAATTGGATTCAGTCGTAAACTAATCAGGACTATTCAAGGGAAAGAGCTTCCAGAATTCGCAAGCGGGTCTGGCGCCGCGGCAGGATTAAAAGCAAAACCCCATCCCATTGGGTTTTATACATTTTTGACTCTGTGGCCCTCTGCTTAAATTTCAAGCGGTCCTCCTCGTACACTTCTAACGCTACTGTACCTGTATCTTTCTCTCTAAGCTGTTGGTCCTCTTTCCTTTTTTTCTTTTAAAAGAGAGAAAACCTTAAACCCTCTCCCTCTTCCTTTTCTCTCTCAATATCTAGAATTTTCCGCTTGTTCTTCGCTTTCTCTTTCTTAGGTTTTTGGCAAGTTAGCTGAGTGTTAGGGTTTTTGGCAGAGACGTGTTGGTTGATTGTAAAATGGCTTCGTTGGCTATGGCTGCCGAGAAGCTTAGGGATTTAAGCCAACCGATTGATGTTCCTCTACTCGATGCTACTGTCGCTGCATTCTATGGCACTGGATCTAAAGAAGAGGTTCGGGTTTTTCTTTCTCGCTCTGTTTCTCATTTTGCTTGCTGTACACAGTTCCTATTTTCTTCGTCTCTACTTATGCTTCCAGTTCTTTTGTCCCTTTTCCTTTCTCTACCTTTCCCAAAATTTATGTGGTGACTATGTGAGTGGCGGTTCAAGTTCCACTGAATCAGGAGCTTAGAAAGAAAACACGTTCTTATGCTTTTTGTGGTTCAATATTACGTTTACGTGGTTGAAAGGTTTAAATTTGTAGGGTTGGCTGCTTTGTATTAAGTTTCATTATAGTCATTGATTGTTCAACTCCAGTTTCATTTGGGGCTTTATATTAGGGATTTTTGAAGCGTGTATGATTCTGCGTCGAGATAGTTTGGTGAGAGTGCTCTTTTTTTTAATATAGTTTTTCTTATTTATGTGTTTTTATTTTCTGGCTTTTCTGTTGCATTCTTTCTTCTCCCATTTATAACGTTTTTTAAGGTGAATTTGTGCCATAAAGTCCTCTACTATAGACAGTTCCAGCCAACCTTCATTTCTTTGCAAAAGTCCCGTCAGATTGGGTCATTCTGTATGTTCATTTTTTAGTCTTTGAGTAGAAAGACCGATACTTGCTGCTATGTAGTTTGGTGCTCTGAGTGCAATTGCTTAGGCAAACTATTTGCTATTAGAGTCTGTTCCTTGAGCTTTATAAAATGATAGTGGGATTTACCATGCTTATTTTGTGATATGAGCACTGTTTCTCATTTTTAATCACTGTAATTTCTTCTAGTTGTTCTCTCACTTTGCTCCATTTGGTCATAGAGGGCAGCTGCAGACCGCATTTTGCAGGATTTACAAGGCAATCCAGATATGTGGCTGCAAGTGGTGCACATTTTGCAAAATACAAAGAGCCTGAACACCAAATTCTTTGCTTTACAGGTCACTTGTAGTTTGTTTTTCCTGGACACATTAGTTGAATACGTTTTAGTTGAAATCCTAATCACTGTTTTCTGGAGCCAGAAGGTGTATTCCAACTTGGCTCAAATTTTAGGGGTTTGATATATTGGGTGATTCATCATTGTGGATCCTTAATTATGACATATTTGGTAGTTGACAGGAGGTTTAATCTGTGGTAGGTTCAGTTAAGTTTAATATGTGGTACGTTCAGTTAAGGGACTATTGGATGCAAAAGAACATTGATATATGTAAACTCTAATTGATGCTTCTACAGTGCAAGGATGATATGTTTGATAAAAGTTACTGTATACTTGAATTGCTCATTTAGATAGTTCACTGGGATACATAATGTGTCATTTACATCTAGTGCTGCACACTTTGTTCAATTTCGTGTTTCTGCATTCGACATATTATTGACCATGCAAGGAGTGCCTCAAATGGTTACCCTTTCTCTAAGAGCAAGGCCTCAGAGTAGATGCCACCATAGGCATAGGTGTATAAATGCCTTTATGTAATTGGAAGTTGTTAGGAAACTTGCACATGCTTTAGCATTGATCTGAGGTACATTGAAGAGCCATTTGTTTTCTCTTTGGGAAGAGGTGTTGTTACTCTTCAGTTATCGGCTTGATCCTGCTCTTGCAAGGGTCAAAGCATAGCTTCTTTTATGAGTGAATTTGGTCCATAAAATAATAGTGTGTAATGCAGCTAATTCAGGTGAGGTTATGGGATCTTTTATGTTTTCCATATCATTAATGGTATTTATTTCTACAAATAGTATAGATGTGATTTGAGGCGGAGGAGTTTTGCTGATTGATTTTAACTGATTGGCGGTACTAGTTTAAATGATCAATGCTAGGCTGCTGATGCTCATATAGGCTTTTGTTTTCTATTTCTGAAGGTTCTAGAAAGTGTTATTAAATACAGATGGAATGCATTGCCTGTCGAACAGCGAGATGGAATGAAAAATTACATATCCGAAGTAATCGTACAGGTATGTATGCTTGCGATAGAGTTATGGATGGTGGGTTTTTAAATATTATTCAGTTTCCTCGTTGAATCATATGCTGTTGATATATCTAATTGTGGCTCTATGCACAGCTATCAAGTAACGAGGCTTCTTTTCGAATGGAAAGGCTTTATGTGAACAAGCTAAATGTTATTTTGGTTCAGGTATAGATTGCTGTTCTTCATAATAGGAATAAAGAATCTGTATTTATCTCATCTTGCATTTACTACATTGCTGTAGCTGTATTCAGTGTGATCATGCCCTTCTTTTGGTTGCTTTCTTTCATTCTTTCTTTTATTACTTTTTTCGGTTTCTTTGAAAAACATATGGTTTGATTTTTTAAATCAGTGTTTTCCTCCTTTTTGGATTTTGACGTCCTTTTTGCGTGGATCTGTTTCTTGATCATTCTTGAATTTTCTTTCTGATTATGTTTTTATTTTGGCTTCAATTTTCACTAGTGTTTGTCCTGCAGTGAGAATTGTGAGTTCGATTTTGACTAATGTTTCTCTTGAGGTGAGTACTGTGACATGAATGAATATCACCTAAATTGCTGTACAGATTTTGAAGCATGAATGGCCAGCTAGATGGCGAAGCTTTATACCTGATCTTGTTGCAGCTGCAAAAACTAGTGAAACAATTTGTGAGAATTGCATGGTTATTTTGAAAGTAAGTTTTTCACTTTCATTTTATTTATAAAGAACTTGTTTCTGGTATCTACAGTGACATTTTTTTTTCAGCTTCTAAGTGAGGAAGTTTTTGATTTTTCCCGAGGAGAAATGACTCAACAGAAGATCAAGGAACTGAAACAGTCTCTAAACAGGTATTGCAACTTTGCCATTTGCCTTGTAATGTCTTGCCATGTTAAAGTCTGGCTGCAACATTGTAATTTCTGAAAGGCTCTGTTTGTGCTATCTTTTCTTAGCCTCATTTTACTTTTTATTTACATACAGCTCTTTTTGTGCTATCTTTTCTTAACCTAATTGTACTTGTTATTTACATAGAGTCAATGTTGTTATTGTTCACAACTATCTCATTCTAGAGTCAATGTTGTTATTGTTCACAACTATCTCATTCTTCACTCTCCCTTCTCTTTCTGGCTTTCAATAACCTTGTCATTACAGCAGTCCAATCTTGTAATTTATGCTAACTGCTTGTCCTTTCCAATTTGGTATATTGTTTGATGAATTAGCTAAGAATTTCTTTTGTTTTGACAGTGAGTTTCAACTCATCCATGAGTTATGCTTGTATGTACTGTCAGCCTCCCAAAGAACTGAGCTTATTCGAGCAACATTGTCCACCTTGCATGCTTTTCTTTCCTGGATTCCGTTGGGCTATATCTTTGAATCTCCACTGGTATGCAAATTGGTAACCATGTATTTTTCTTAATTTTGTCGTATTATTTGTCAACTTGCACACATGAGTTGTTGATTTTGAGATTGTGCTCTTTGCGTATCCTTACATATGTTTTTAATGTCGCTTTTACAGTTGGAAACACTGCTCAAATTTTTTCCCATGACATCATATAGGAATCTTACACTCCAGTGTTTGACAGAGGTAGATTGTAATAACGGTGAAGATCTTTATGTTTTTCATTGTTGAGAACTATTGATGCCTATTTTCTTGACATGGTGTTTACAGGTTGCAGCACTTAATTTTGGAGACTTCTACAATGTCCAGTATGTGAAGATGTATTCTGTTTTCATTGTTCAATTACAGGTATGGGTCATCTGGATGCAAAACTAGAATACGGTTGTACTATCCTGTATTATGTCATCTCCATTTAATGCAACCTGTACTGGATGCATAATATTTTCCTCCCTAGGCCATTCTTCCACCAAGCACAAACTTGCCAGAGGCTTATTCTCATGGATCTAGTGAAGAGCAGGTCCCATCTTTTCCTTTAATTCTAGAATCTCTACAGATGCTTTTATTCAACTGATTATCGTTGTGTTTTGGTTGCTTTTTCAGGCATTTATTCAGAACTTGGCATTGTTTTTCACTTCATTTTACAAGGCAAGTTTTCCTTTCTGCCAATGTTAATGCCATATATTCTGGCCTTAGCTGGAGTAATTGTAGGAAGTTCAACTGAAAAGTGATAATTTTTGTGTATGGCCATGGATGTTCTTTAAAGCATGAACTCTTGCATATGCTTTGTGTTCGATATTTGCAATTCGATGAAATTGTGTCAAAAAGGGAAGCCCTGTGCTAAGCTGCAACCGATTGGGTGACCTAGGTCCCAAGCCTTGAGTTTTATCAGTTACATGTGGAAATTGAGTATTTCGGGGAGGATTGTATAAGGTTGTCATAGATATTCAGGTTGAAGCTTGGTGGTTGTGTTCTTTATGTACCTAGCAATGGTGCTACCTATTATAGCATGAATGGTTATTACTCGATGTATGATGGTGGTTTATCCCTTAGATCCAACATAAGCAATTTCTTTCTCTTAAAACTCCAGTGCAGTGCATTCAGTGTCAACATTTTGCACTATGGATGGAATATTTTCTCCTATTGAGCATCGGCTCTAAGATCACACTTATGTCATGCTAGAAATGGTTTTGCTCATAATGCCCACCCATATCTTTGCAGTCTCATATCAGAGTGCTGGAGTCTACTCAGGAGAACATTTCTGTGCTGCTCTTGGGCCTCGAATATCTGATTAATATCTCGTATGTTGATGACACAGAAGTCTTCAAGGTATTTCCCACTTCCTCATTCACTACCTATCTTTTCTGCTTGTCACTGAATTTGACCCATTGTGAAATGTTTTTCTTGTATGATTCTTAGGTTTGTTTGGACTATTGGAATTCCTTGGTTTTGGAGCTGTTTGAGGCACAACATAATCTCGAGAATCCTGCTGTCGCTGCAACCATGATGGGACTGCAGGTATAGTGTATAATATCATTATTAGCTTGTCATTTTCAGATGATTTAGTATGAGAAAACCTGGTATACTGATTACAAGTATTCATCCGTGGTGATCCCTTATTGATAAAATCTTCATTCGATCTTTCTGATGACACGTTCCTGAAGCTCTTTGATTTAAACATGCGTTAAGGGTGAGGGCCTTCTTTCTGAACGTTATACTGTTACAAGAGAGATTCTTATACTAGTTAGGAAAGTCTCCAGCAGTAGAAGGTTTACATCTTTTCTGTTTTGTACAATCAAACTAAATAGGTAGATCAGGATTCTGAAGTGGGCTTCTAATCTTTTTTCCTATCATATTGAATGTGTTAAATTTTTTCCTTGTTTGAAGTATTTTACAACCGTGAAGAGATTTATATTTAGGCTGTTAACACATTATCTGTAAAGATGGCATGAACTAATTTTCTACCGCTGGAGTTATGATGTCATCCTAACTGTGCCCTTATACTTTCAGTATTTCTACTTCAAGCTAGTGTTACTGAGTCAGTTATTTAAGTCCTTTCACTTGCTTCCATAAGGAATCAGTGAAAAAAATTACTTCCTCATATCTTTCTGGTTGTCTTATTTTTCTATTTGCACAATATCATATGATGTTTTTCTTTTCTATTAATGCCTTTGTACTCCTAAAAATAGATTATTTAAAAAGCTGATTGGTTTTAGTTAATGGACCTGACTGAAAAGATTTATTTTCCATATTTAAGTGGTAATAGACAATAAGTTGAGTCAGAGGATTGAAATAGTAAAAAAACGACAAGTCAAACAATTGTAAGAACGATTCTTTTTAGCAAACTGGATAGGAAAAATGAAAATTTCAAGAGAATCTGAATATTCTAATTTCCTTTTTGAATTTGATGAGATGGATCTCCTTTTTGTTCTAGGTTTTGTTTTCTGCTGTTTCTTTCCAGTTTACATACATGTATCACTCATGTGCATGTTTAGTTCTTGCACTGCAATGGTATATACTAGTTTGTGGCTTCCTTATTCTCTGATGCTAGCAGTTCAATCATTTCTTATTGATGGCTGTTCTGTTGTGGATCCAGATACCTTCTCTTCATGGAATGGTTGATGGCGTGGGGTCACAAGTTTTTCAACGGAGACAACTGTATGCTGGACCGATGTCAAAGTTGAGGATGCTTATGATTTGTCGTATGGCAAAACCTGAGGAGGTTCTGATAGTTGAAGATGAAAACGGTAATATAGTTCGTGAAACCATGAAGGACAATGATGTTCTTGTTCAATACAAGGTAATACGCCTTTTTTCTTGTCTATTTTCAAATGTAATCTATGATACTATTCCCCCTGTTAGAGATACTAGATGTTTTTTAATTGATTGATATTTTAGTGGAGCAGACTTTGGTGCAAATTTTTTAATCATGATAGATGCCTGGACCAAGGGTTTGATTGAAAGAACCATGTTAAATTATTCCTGAAAATAGGGACAATCATATTATGACCATGGTTTGGTTTCCTTGTTTTGAGTTTTTTAGTTGATACTGATATATAGTTAGTGTAAAACAAGAGTTGAAAAGTTTGTTTTGGGATTGTTGGCAATGATGGTTCTGTTAATATGATTGACGCTTGCTGACATTCTCTCTATGGTGATAAAGGTCAGGTCAAAAATGATTTTGGTTAATCATAAATTCACCTTGTTTGCAGTAATTTTGACAAACAATTTTTTTTTTGTGTTGATTATGTATATTTATTCTAATGAAATTTGGATTTTACAGATCATGAGAGAAACACTAATCTACTTATCACATCTTGATCATGATGACACTGAAAAGCAGGTAAGATCAATCAATGTGCTTGGGCATTTAATCTCTAACTAATGCATTTTCTGAAACTTCTTTTGTATCTATAGATGTTGACAACCAACAATAGGAGTTTCCTTGGTCAGTCTTATATGTTACTGGGTAGCTTTAAATGCATATGCTTCCTGTTTCTGAAGAACAATTGTCAGTCAGGCAGTTGAATTGATGAGGAAGAGAATCTATGGATTACAGCAGTCTAGTCAATTATTCTTTTCTTTCTATCAATATTTATAATATGGTGGTTGATTTTATTTGTGATAATAGTTGATGCCTTTGCTACTTTTGCTTCAGTAGTGTAGAGGTAATGAAAGGCTAGATTAATTACATAGCGTGATGAGTTGACACTTATTATTTTAATATTTTATTCTGTTGGTTTCAGATATTGCCAAACTTAGAATTAGTATTCTTTTGCTTTATAAAAGTCATAATTTGATTCTTGCTATTCATTCTTCTTGTTATTATTCAGATGCTGAAGAAATTGAGTAAACAGTTGAGTGGTGAGGATTGGAGTTGGAACAACTTGAATACTCTTTGCTGGGCTATAGGATCTATTTCTGGTTCCATGATGGAAGATCAGGTATAAAATTTATGTGCACTGGGCCTGCAGTTGTGTAATTTTTGATACATGTGATATACTTCCTCTGAGTCTTAGATTTCAAAATAAATGTGTTCTAGGATTTCTATAAATGATGTGTGTGGTTGGTTAGCAGTAGAACGTTTTATATTTGTTATTTCATATTATAACTAAACTTGCTTAGCTGCTATGAAATGAGTAGTGTTTACTCGTACTTCCTTTCTTAATTCAATATCTCCTGCAAATCCTTATCCTGGCATCTAACTAAGGTAGAAAATGGCTTACAATCTTGTTCTTCGAGAACAAGTCCTGTACACTCCTATCAATGGTTTGTGTGGTTGGTTAGCAGTAGAACTTTTTGTATTTGTATTTGATATGATAAAACTAAACTTGCTAAGCTGCTATGAGATGAGTGGTGTTTACTTTATGAAAGTTTTCTTGAATTTAAATTTTTTAGGTTGTACTGCTTTTAGTGTGTCATATTCAAGTTTGGGATCTGCCAACACTTAGCAAGTTTGCTTTCACTTCTTTCTTGGCATAGTTGAGAAGATTATGAAGGAGAATTGATCTTCTCATTCGAGGGAAATTAATGTAGGACAAATAGAAGAAATATTAACTAGTAGCTAAAACACAGTAGAAACTAGGAAATATGGGCTGTTTTGTGTTGTTAGGTTGCTGGAATATCAGATTTTAGGTCTGGATTTCAGCTGAGGAGGTTGGAATTTCAAGTTTGGATTAGCTGGAATTTTAGGATTTGATTACTGGAAATTTAGGTTAGAATTTTAGGGTTGCTAGAAATTCACGTTACAAGTGCTGGAATTTAGTGAAGTAAATAGGTAATGGAAGGGAGGGAATTAGGAATCACTCCTACGGTCTAAGAATGATCTTAGAGAAAGCATCGCACCTTTTAATTGAAAACACAAGTTTTTGGAAAACAATGCAGGATATCTTGTTATTGAAGGGTTGATTACACACATATTTATATAATACCCTTATTTTATTTGGAAATGATTCCTAACAAATTTAAATCATATTCTAATTGAAATTTTACAAGTTTAAGTCATAAACAACTATGATAACATATCTAAAACTAGAATAACATATCTAACTTACTGCCACTTCCTATCTGGTAAGAGATCCTAATATAATCTAAATTTGAGACCTTGATGTCTTTGTCAACTTAATTTCTACCCTTCATTGTACCAAATTAAAGCTTGGCATTGACTAATATTCCCTCTTTTATTTTTTTATAGACTTAAGCTCCTTTGCATAAAAAATATTCGCATGCTAATTTTTCATTGTGTTGGTGCTGGAAACTAATATATACTGGATGTTTGTTGTATTCCTATGTTCTTCCTTTGTATAGCTCTTAACATTTACAGTATGTGTCTTTATTCTGCTTCTCTTCCCTTGATATTAGTAAATTTTTAAGGAATGATGATACTGAAATGCATCCATTTTGGTAACTACAGCATCATTTCCAAATAGATGGCCATAATAATAAATTATTATTTGTCTTATCTTTATTTTAGCATTTCCAGATAGATGACCATAACCATAAGTTATCATGTCTACCTATATTTTAGCTATTCCAGATAGATGACCATAATTTCTATATTTTAGCATGTGGCATATGTGTGTATTTATGGAGCATCATTTCAATTGAGAAGTTGTATCTAAAAGATTTCTTTTTCTAAAAATTCCTCTTTTGTTGATTTTATGATACCACTTGCTGTAAAGGGTTGGCCACTTGATTGTTTAAACTAGTGGAAAAGGATATTGGCATCTCTTGTGTCATTTATTCTGGGCATTGGATATAACAGGAGAACAGATTTCTGGTGATGGTCATTCGTGATTTGCTGAATCTATGTGAAATCACGAAGGGAAAGGATAACAAAGCTGTTATTGCTAGTAACATCATGTAAGACATCTTGATTGCCAAAACTCTTATTGATTGCCTCTTGTTAAATGATACCATTGGCAAGTTGATGGCGACTATTGTAACTTTACCATATTCTGCTGTTTATGTGGTTTTTAGTTTAAGCAAGAAAACATTAAAGTTAAAAATAAAATAATGAAAGTTTGGTGTTATAGCAGTTTGGTGAGAAAGCTCAACAAAAAAATTGATGAGGTGATGACTTTTTATTTGAATTCAAATATACTACATTGATGATTAATTCTTTTTGCAGGTATGTGGTCGGACAGTATCCGAGATTTCTTAGAGCCCATTGGAAGTTCTTGAAAACTGTTGTCAATAAATTGTTTGAGTTTATGCATGAAACACATCCTGGAGTTCAGGTTGGTTTACTTTAAATATTTAAAACTTATCCATTTCTGCTTACATAGTCAAGATCATTTTTTATAAATTGAATTGCATATATTGATCAGTTAATATGCTGTTGGTGCATCCGCTTTCATTCTTTTTATTGGCTGATAAGTTATGAATGATTATTATTTTTTCAATTTCTTGCAGGATATGGCCTGTGACACCTTCTTGAAAATTGTTCAAAAATGCAAACGGAAATTTGTTATTGTTCAGGTAAAATCTTTTTCTATTCATGTTTTTGCTTTCAATTGCTTTTTTAGAAATAATGTGAACATTTACTGGAGAGCCAATATGAGTGCTTATCCTCTTTCAGGTTGGAGAAAATGAACCATTTGTGTCTGAACTTCTGACAGGCCTCCCATCTACTGTTGCTGACCTTGAGCCTCATCAAATTCATATTTTTTATGAATCTGTATGCGTTTTTATTCTCTGATCACAGTTTTATCGGAACAGCAGATTCCAAATGTGTTGATTGGTCATTTTGCTTTTTTATTTCCTTAGGTTGGTCATATGATTCAAGCTGAATCTGATCCGCAGAAGAGGGATGAATACCTACAAAGATTGATGGATCTTCCCAACCAGGTATGATAATCAGAGGTCTCGCTGCCTTTCTTCCTTGAATTTTTCTGTACACAGCAAGAAAGCATGCTTGTGTTTTTGGGTGAGTGATATAGTCCAAAGAACTCTTATTCGTAGTCCACTATTTATGGTCTTCTTTCTGTGCCCAATTCCATGTTCTTGGGATTTCAGGTGTAATGTGTATCAATTTCAACACATGACATTTCAGCTTGCTTGCTTCAAAGCTCAGTAGCTAATGGTGTTTTTTTATGGTTACAGAAATGGGCGGAAATTATAGGGCAGGCACGCCAGAGTGTTGATTTTCTTAAAGATCAAGATGTGATCAGGACCATTCTCAACATTTTGCAGGTATTACTTTTTACGGTCACACAAATTATTGCTGATAGTTGGAAGGGAAAGATAATGTTCAATTTGATGCTCTTTTCTATTTGAGACTAATATATGCACTACATAAAAGCTGGTAGTTTGTATAGTTGCTATGAGAAATCATTCTAGCTTGTGCCATTCCTCTTAGCCCACTTCATGTACTACCTATACCTGTACTTGAGTTGTCTTTGAACACTTCTTTAGTAACTGGAACTCATATGGGTGTTAGACATGCATCCTCCATGTGTTAATTCATACCACTATTGTGTTGCAGACAAATACGAGTGTTGCAAGTTCTCTTGGGACATACTTCTTATCACAAATTTCTTTAATATTTTTGGACATGCTTAATGTGTACAGGTACTTTTTCAAGTTGATCTTTCAGTTTCAAATTGAACTTTCGTTTAATCTACACCTTTCATTCTTGATTTCTCTCTCTTATTTATTGCCTTTTTTGCAATAGAATGTACAGTGAGCTTATCTCAAGTAGCATTGCAGAAGGAGGACCTTACGCATCTAGAACATCCTATGTGAAACTCTTACGGTTAGATTCTCTTTGGTTTTATATCACATCTGGTGAACAATCCAAATATTTCTGGTTGTTGATGCCCTTGTAGAACAGGTCTGTTAAGAGAGAGACACTTAAGCTCATTGAGACATTTTTGGACAAGGCTGAAGATCAGCCACATATTGGAAAGCAGTTTGTGCCTCCAATGATGGATCCAGTTCTTGGTGATTATGCAAGGAATTTACCTGATGCCAGAGAGTCTGAAGTTCTTTCACTTTTTGCAACAATTATAAACAAGTATGTTGCTATGTTTTAGATTTTTAATGCACTCTTAGTTTCTGGAATGGTCCAGGGTATATGGTGCAATCTTTGTTTATTATATGCAATGAGTCAAATAGTTTAGTTGGTTGGTACTAGGTTTAGTGGAGATTATGTTAAAATCAGATTAAAGATTAGTGGATGGAAGTTGCATGTGTTGATGTGTTGCTTGCTTTGGTAAGCTTTTTAGAATTGACTGTTGTTCATAGAACAGTTGTGTCTAATCTGCATTCAAGTCTGCACAAGTGCCTCTTCTGAGCCATGCAATTGTAAAATGATATTGGATATCTATATGAGTAGTAAGGCGGTTCTAATCCTATCCTTTTTGTCTGATTTGATGAAGTAGTGTTCACTGTTCCCATCTTTTTTCTTTTTGACTTGGTCTTCCTGGTTTATTGCACCAAGGTATAAAGCAGCAATGATAGAGGATGTACCTCGTATATTTGAAGCCGTTTTCCAGTGTACGCTGGAGGTGAGAATACAGATACTGATTTGATGCATCTGTTATAAGCGGTGGACATATTTCTTTCTTTCTACTGGTTTACAGTGGTTGAAATTGTGAACAAAAGAAAGCTTGAAATTTTTTTAAGACAATCATATATATGGGTATATATAATATTGTTTTCGGGTATAAAATGAGGACTTTCAATGAATTACTTTATTTCAGTACAGGTGCTACGGTACCTTGGTTGTGTTGTTTATCTGAATTCTTGAACCTTTTAGCTGTTAGTTTATACTGCCCCTCAGTCTTGAACAAGAAGGAAATAGGGAATTTTGTCACGCGATATTCCTGTCCTTTTCCAAGACAATCCAGTCTTTCCATGCATTGTCTTTATGGGCATCTGATGCATGTTAATAGTGCTTTGTTCTCTTACTTTAGGCATCTCTCTGTGAATGAGACACAGTAGCATCCCTGATAGTCTTTGGATGGCATTCATGCTTATTAGTATGCCACATAGGACCAATCTGAAGGGCACCATTGGCATGACCAATCATCTTTTTAGATATTAACACTTCACATTAGCTTTTTCTAGAAATGTGAATGGTTAATACTTGTATTGTGCAATTAAGCATATCTTATTTAGTTGAAAAACTAACTATGACACCACAAATTTAAGGCATGAGACTGTTCCTCAATAAGGAAATTTCATGAAGAAGCTTGAGAGTGTTGTTAAACTACTGTTTCTGCTTGTGTAAATCGCAGATGATAACCAAGAATTTTGAGGACTATCCAGAACATCGCCTCAAATTCTTTTCCTTGCTTCGTGCCATTGCCACACATTGTTTTCCTGCATTGATTCGTTTAACAAATCAGGTTGTTGTTCATTCACTTAATTATTGGAGTGCTTACTATCTAAGGGAGCAATGATTTTATTATTTGCTATGTGCCGACATAGTAGGTTCTTGTTGGTGTTAAAGTAGTAAAATACCTCTTTTGGTTGGTGTATTGTCCCTCAACTTCATGTTGATCTTCGTCTCCTTATATTTACGTGCCAGCAACTTAAGCTTGTTATGGATTCTATAATTTGGGCATTCCGGCATACAGAAAGGAACATTGCAGAGACTGGATTGAATTTATTATTGGAGATTCTGAAGAACTTTCAGGTCTAATTTTTTTTCTTAATTTGGTATTTGTTTATTGGTATTATGGATTTGTAATACTAATTTGCATGTGGATGTTGGCAATTCACAGGCTTCTGAGTTCTGTAATCAATTCTATCGGACGTATTTCTTGACCATTGAGCAGGAAATATTTGCTGTTTTGACGGACACCTTTCATAAGCCTGGTTTCAAGTTGCATGTCTTAGTGCTACAGCATTTATTTTGCTTGGTATGTAGCTTAATATCTTCCCCTACTTAGTTATAGGCAGGAGGAAACACAGTAATAGTGCACATTTTCAGGTGGAGAGTGGTGCTTTAACAGAGCCGTTATGGGATACTGCAGCAGTGCCTTATCCATACCCAAATAATGGAATTTTTGTCCGTGAATACACTATTAAACTTTTGGGAACATCATTTCCCAATATGACTGCAACAGAGGTGAAAGTTATTTTCTTCATATGATTCTATACTATCACCATTATAACTTCATTTGCTGATATGGGGAGTGTCAGGTTACTCAATTTGTCAATGGACTTTTTGAGTCGAGGAATGATCTCTCTGTATTTAAAAATCACATACGAGACTTTCTTGTGCAATCAAAAGAATTCTCAGCTCAGGTAAGATCCTTAATATGGTATACCTTGTCATGTTCCCTGTTTGTCCACTTTAACCCAAGGAAAACTACTTGTGTCAAAGGGCATTTTGTCTTTTGAAGAGTTAATTGTTTCTTCTGCAATTTTTAATTTTATGTGGTTCTGGTGACCCACAAGGTATTGGTGGCAATGTTTTCAACAATGCTAGTTCAAAGGAGTTGCTAATTTAGTGGTTTGTTATTTCAACAGGATAATAAAGATCTCTATGCGGAAGAGGCAGCTGCGCTGAGAGAAAGGGAGCGACAAAGGATGTTGTCCATCCCAGGGCTAATTGCTCCTAATGAAATACAAGATGAGATGTTGGATTCATAGTATATGCTATTTTTGTTTAAGAGGCTAATTTCGTGACTTGGGAATGTGGTCATCGCAGTTCAAGTGCATACCAGCAGATTTATGGGGGACAGAGAGCATAATCGTTTGCTCTGTTCCCTGAGTGATGAAAAGCTGATGTAATCAGAAGTGCTGCATTGTGAAGGTTGGCCATTGGCAACACTGCATTGGTATCTGTTGGGCAGTTGTAGAGTATTTAGAAGTTGCTAATTTTAGGACAATATGGGAATCGTTGGTCCAACTTTTACTGGTTGGTTCTTGTAATCAATTAAGCAGTTCAAATGACCCATTTTTTGAGTGTTTACTGATATCCTCAGATGTAACGTCATTATTATGTTTGCAGGTTGTGTAGAAATTGCCCTTTTTCTTTTTTTTTTAACTTTAAACTGTTGTGTCCTATACTCCTATTGTTTGGTTAGGGTTTAGTCCTTTCTTTTTTTTTTTTTTCCCTGAGTACTTCGATTTACCCACATTCATAGATGTACCCTGATTGTACTTCTTTCGTAGTATATATGGGGCTTTACCTTTTGTTTGTTCTTTTAATTGTCTGTTTCTTCAGCATATTGGTGTTGTAGAAACTATTTAAGTTCACTAATGAGGTAGCTCTGTGAATCCGTTGAATGTGTGTAGTGTCTATTCTACAATTGCACACGGCGTCGGGTACTAATGCCTTTCTATGAAGAATATGTTGATTACTAAAATTTATAGTATGCCTTATTATTTAAAAATGCACGAATTTACCATGTCAAAACTAACTAGGGAGAATAATGGTAAGTCAGAATTATTCAATTGTTTTGAATATAATAATTTGTGCAAGTAAAAACATACTTTAATATATTCAAAATAGCTTATTCTATTAAATATCCCCAAACTTTAAAATATGCTTTAATTTATCAAATATATTTTATAATACTTTTATCTTCACTTGTCAAAGGAAACTGTAATATTGGGTTCATATTTGTACGAGGAGGAAGGTATTGGAGGGGATCAAATCATTTGAATTAATGCTTTTTCTTGCCTTGCACTTCTCGTTAGCTTATTTCTTTTTATGTGAATGGTTTTGCTTTCAGTTGAATTGTATGTATTTATGTTAAATTGATTATTTATTTTAAAATTTGAAATGAATTAGTGATAATAAAGGCCCCAAAAGAGTAAACCAATGTCTAGTCCAAGTCCAGCTTCAAGGACACCAACCTCCAAGGCATAAATGTCACGCTCTTGTATCTCCCCAATACCAATAAACAAGTCTTCAAAACTAGGATAAGAGAAGTTGAAATTGGATGCATTCTTTACAAAACAACTCCTAGTCAAAGGCAAGAATCCATGTGGGTGTCTCTCCTCAGTCTTCAACGAAACGTGAATATCTCTTAGGAGCTAGCTACTCATCAGCCATCAACTTGCCATTTCCTTGCTCAATCGAATATTAAAAGTTCTTGAAAAATCATTCCCTAGTCTAGTTTAGAAGATTCTATATCACAGATTGATCACTCTTCCTAGCATCTATGAATGTTTTCATTTCAAATAACATAGATTAGGCATCCAAATACTATTTTAAATGATTTGTAATCTCTAAGAATCAGATGGTGACAATGTCTTTTCATTTATTATGCTGGCAAGTTAGATCACATATTCCCTGTATAAGATACCAGAGAGTGGCAAAGAAATGACAATGTCTTTCCAGCTCTCGGTTGTAGTTGGGGTTCTTGATTTAGTATTTACGTTTTTAGGTTTAAATTAATCACCACATTTTTAGTTTGTTAATAATTGGTAATAAAATTCGATCTACTGACTTCAGAAAAGAGAATGTCCAAAAATGAAACATTTCCCATTTCTTCTATATGAGGCTTTGTATTTGCATTTTAATTTGGTGGGTATAAATGCATTATAAACCTTGTTCTACCCATCGAAAAAGTTCACCACTACTGAGATCAACCATGTCCTTGCTTGATCTCTCATATAATATAGGAAGTCCTCATCCTAAACTCGTCTTATATGAGGCAATTAAGTATAAGTATTCAAATCACTTGATAAAAATCTTTTATAAATATGGTCGTGTCTTCACTAAGAGATCCAATAAAGTTTAGGGGCAAGTTTAGAAGTACTTGCTTGAGCTTATAGTTACTTAGTTTACTACATAAGAGACTAACATTAATCACTAGAAATTATATATCCTCTTATGTGAATCGTTTGTAATTGCTACTTCACGTCCACAACTACGTTATCTTATCATGCAGCCATCACTTCTCTCCTTATAGCTTGAGTCTTTGTGAAGGTTTGTTCAATCTTAAAAATCAAATTAAACTAGATAATTCAAGTTATCACTTTTATATCTCCTATCTCACATAAACAACTTAAAACAAATGAAAACAATAAAAATAAAACAAAATAAAATAAAACAAATTAAGTTTAACATAAGTAGTAAAACTAGTTCCTTAGTAACTATGCTAAGAACTTAACTATTTCTAATCAACAAGTATATGGAGTCAATAATAAATAGTTAAATAAAATTGGAGACATTCCAAAGTGTTGACCCCCCATAGAGAATTAGTACTAAATCTTATGAATATTAGTTAAACAAGAAAACTAAATAAAAATAAAGTATTGATTAATGAGGATTAAACTAATAAACTAACTAAAACAAAACAAATAAATTACAGAAAAGAAATAAAAAACAAAGATTTTGAGGTTCACTTATATGGAAATATAATTATTATACAAGATTGATTATTTATGTTAAAATAACAATTAATCTCATGTATCTATAACCCTCATTAAGCCACAAATGTATATCTAACTAGGCAACTATCATCCATCAATGCACAATTTAACCTAATTAAATTTAGTAAGCATAGTTAATCTCTATAATTATCACTAAAGTCTACGATATTGTTGTTCTCTAGCACTAGAGTGTTTATTCTTCTAGTGCACATCTTATACTTCACCTATCATTCCATCATACAATCCATATGATTGATCAATGGTGGCCAATTACAAATCCAAGAATTCACATTAAAGAGAATAAATTCAACTAATGAATAATCAAATCATGTATAAGTAATCGAATCAATTCTTACAAGCTACATCCCTAACCCCCACTAAGGTTTTTAGCTACTAAAGACAATAAAAACATAATATAAATAAGTAAATCTAATTATAAAATAATAGAGTAGAAGAAAGAAGTTAAAAGACGTTATTACTATTTTCTTCGATCCAAATCTTCTGCCTTGATGAAGCAAGAATAAAAAGTATGAAAAGTCTTAGATAAATCCACTAGAAATCAAGAGAATTTAGATAATCTCTCCAAAGCCTAAAAGCATATATTTGAAAAAAGAAACAATAGTTGGAATGAGAATGGTTGGTTTCTAATAGGTGTGTATTAAGTATTTATGATTTTAAAAACATTTTGCCACTTATTGACAATTTAAAATTTTAAGCAAATGATATAATAATTGATAGGTAAGGTTGTTAAATTAATGATAATGAATTTAGTAGTAACAAAGAATTCTAAGTCTTCAAATTTGTAGCATTGTCTCGAATGTCTAGTTAATATAATGAAAGAATATATTTGCTTTTATACAATTATGCTTTAAATGAAATTACACGATCATAATAAGTAAAACGAGTGTAACGAGAGAGAATGTAAATTGATTTTATATTGATTCGAAAAACAAGTCTTGCCTAAGTTTGTTCCATAAATATCATTTGAGATTCATTATTCTCTTCTTTAAACTACTTGAAGAAAAAAATTTCTAAGCATTTTTTCTCTAAAAAAATTATATTCTTTTTTTATGGTAAAGAGAATCCTCCAAGCTTTCTAAAGTGAATCACAAGTTAATATATGATATACAAAATGCACAAGAAAGGGGGGAGGGGGGTTGAATTGTGTATTCAAATTTTTTAATACAATCTCCTTTTTTAAAATTTGCTTTCTCAAAACGATTGAAAAATAATGTTATGAAGTATTTATATCAACAATAGAAACAAGAGTTAAGAGTTGAGAGTGAGAATTGACACAACAATTTTATACTGGTTCACCCCAAACCGTGGGCTACGTCCAATCCTCAGAATCCCTTCTGAGATTTCACTATACTTCACAAAAGTACAAGTATTCTTTTCACTGAGCCTCTTCAGGTCTCTTACAAAAAGTATTTTTTTTTCTCACTTAGCCTCTTCAGGCTCTCAACATTTCTTCTTTCTTACAGAAAGATATTGCGAGCTTTGTTATAGAAAATATAGCTCTCGTGTTTCGCACAAATATAGTATTTAGCTTTTTAAAAATCACTATCAAAATCACTAACTCTTTCAATATTCGACTTCGACTCATATTTATAGTTTTCATCTTCAACTGCTTCTTGATAACTGCTTCTTTCTTTTTGATTCTTGATCTTTAAAGAAATAGTTATTCAGTTGAGTTCTGTAACTAAATCAAACTGATTTGATTCTTTGTCTTCGACTCCTTCGTCTCATTTTCGGCTTTGTTTCGTCTCATATTGCTTCCATATCATTTTCTCTTCCGTCTCATTTTCTCTTCCGTCTCATATTGCTTCCGTCTCATTTTCTCTTCCATCTCATTTTGCTTCCGTCTCATTTTGTTTTTGCTTCCGTCTCACTTTGCTTTTGCTTCCGTCTCATTTTTATTTTTCTTCCTTCTCATTTTCCGTCCGTATCACTTTGCTTTTGCTTCCGTCTCATTTTTACTCTTCCGTCTCATTTTCCTTTTGCTTCCGTCTCACTTTTCTTCAGCTTCATCATTATTTGGTTTTCATCAAAATTAATCGTAAAGTCATTTTGACTTAACAATCTCCCCCTTTTTGATGAT
>JANJEY010000007.1:18072527-18087233 GCA_024703695.1 Erythroxylum cataractarum | reverse complement strand
GATTAAGTTAGTACTTTTGGTTGGCCTTCCAAGCATATCATCATTGAGCATTCTCATGTATTTTAGATGTAAACTTGCTGTGTATTGGGCTATGTTAAGAATGTTTGTTCATTTTCTTCGATTTGTAATTGCATGGAGTTTCTTTGTTTATAGGGGTAATTTACTATTGTGTATGTGATAGAATGTATGAGAATGTATATGTATGTGTGTTTGTATGATTTCGCATAGATGTTGGGGACGAGTCCAAAAGTTGGGGCGCTCACCGCCGCGAGAAATTCGAGGCCGCGACGAGGCCTCCTCTTTCCCGCTGCTATTCCTTGATATTTCGCACGCTTTCGATTCTTCCCTCGCGCGCCCCTACCCGGCTCCCCTGAGGAGCCACCCCGGGATAGGGAATTCGGGACCAGGGCCCAACAATCCTTCTGACCGACCAATCTCCACATTTTGGCCGACCGATCTGACCGACTGATCTCCACATTCTGGCCAACCGATATGGCCGACCGATCTGGCCGACCAACGACCCTTTTTCTTCACCAACATCTCAACTTCCAAATTTCATAACTTTTGATTCAGAACTCCAAAATCTACAAACTTGGTATCATTGGAAAGCTAAAAGGAATCTCTACAACTTCAATGAAGAACTTAAAAACCAATTCTATCTCTAAAGGGGTCAAATAACCACTCAAAGTTTTTGTCCACTAATGATCATGCCAAACAGTAACAGAAACTTCTAAAAATTATAACTTCACAATCCATGGTCCAAAATTTCTATACTTTGCATCAATGGAAAGATCAAAACATAATTTAAAACTTTCATGACACTTTAAGGCAATTTCACCCTCTAACTAGGTCAAATTCTCACATGATTATGGCTGCCATGTTAAAGAGTGTTAAATAAAGATATCACCTAAACCAAATCCATACTTTAAAAATCTATAGCTTACAATTCTTACATCCACAATTAACATATTATACATCATTTCAAAGCTAAGACATTCATATATAACTTTCCAATAGACCACTTGAACTAATTTAAACCATCACAGTCCGGAATTTGCTTCAAAATACAGTAACCACAAAATCTACACTTAAAGACATTTTACACACAAAGCACATTAATACTTTGAAATACCATCTGAAAGTTCACAAATCATAAATTTCAACCTCAAAATTGAAATACTTAATGGTGATAGAAAGCTAACAAGAAAAATCTTCAACTTTCATGAAGACCAATTTCACAAATTCTATCTACTTTAGCCTAGAAAAATTTTCCAAAGTTTCAGGTCACAAATCTTCAATGTTGGAATAAAAGACATGGCACTATTCATCCTACACAGGTTGCCCACTTTCAAGGCAAAATTTAGAACCCTTCAAGCCACAATTAGACAACTTTTCTTTCATAAGAATTCTAGCCAAACTTCTCAAGTTTAATTCAAGCTAAACCTCATCTCAGCAACATAACCATATAAAAAGTTATGGCCAAATCATTGGAACATACACAAAGTAAATTTTCCAGATTTACAAACTAACTCAATTTCTACCTCTTCCATACTATTTCAAAACCAATTCTTACTCAATTTACTTCATAAATCCACCATAACTAACTCACAACCTATCCTTGAACATTAATCCACAAAATTGCAATACACACACTCAATCATCTTCCTTTCATAATCACTCCTCTAACATCATTACAATCCATCCAAAACAACTCAATTCACTTATACTACATGACATCTCAATTATTAACTTCTAACTCATCAATCATCAATCATCAATCATCAATTAAATAAGCAATTTCATATGTATATGCGAATGCATGAACACGCTAAGACAATCTTAATCACTCAGAACCCGTACCAAATGACTATTTTACCCTTCCCCTCGGGGATGGGATGTTACAATTAGTAATTCTAGTCCTTGAAAGATCGACCTTTACTCATCAATGCTAATTACAGTTATATTGTATGTTTATAGTTAAAACTAAAATACAATATCAATGATTATACCAAAAAATTGTTTTTAATAACCAAAAACAAATTATAACACATGAAATTAAAACTTGCAAATAGAGTAAGTTAAATAAAATATTAAATATATAAAAGGTCAAGTATATAACTTATTAATGATAATAAAAAGGGATTAGATGAGGCTTATATTAATATTAATATAATCAAATGAAGTTATTGATTCTTAGACATAAGTGAACATATTTTTTACCTTTTCAATATGTAGGTAATTATATTAAATTTTGATAATAAAAATAAAAATATTTTGTATCTCATAAAAAACATTTTAATTAGAATAGAAAAGGAAAAGTGAAGAAGAAAAACATTGCATGTAAGAGTAAAAAAACAAGTGAAATAAATGAAAATGATTGTAAAACTAAATCAGACTGACTGGTTTGACCAAAATTAGCAAGAATTGACCTGATTTTTAGTCTAATTTGTGTTTATAATATGTAGGAGTGAAAATTGGCCAATTGATTAAAAAATCGGATGGGTTTTCTTGAAGAAAATCACTAATAAAGTATGTTAAGAATTTGTAAAAGACTCAAAAAGTGTGTGGGACAACAAATGCTTCCTCTCTGCAAACTACAAAGCCACCCCCTAAGTTTTTTTTTTTGATAACTCAGGTTTTGGGTTTCACCTGACTAACCTGAGACTTATGAACCACCCACTCAGACTCATAAATAAGTAAATCCAGATCTGATCCTAGATAGTATCAGAGGTACCTGCTCTGAAAGATAGGTTACCATCAGAGAGATTACATCACCTTAAATAAAGGCTACTCCTCCCAAGGCTCGAACCTACAACCTTCACATAATCCTCTTCCCCTTTCTACCGCTAAGCTACCCATGAGGGGCCCTAAATATTTAGTTTTTTTAGTTTTGAGAGAACGCATAGGAATTGGAGATTTTTAATACTTCTCTTAATGAGTTTTTAATAGATTTTTTCTTTTCAATTCTTTTATATAATTTAAATGATAAATTATATTTTTAAAATTTATATTATTTACTTATATTTTTATATTTTAATTAAAATTTTATTTTAAATTATAATTGTTAAAAAAGAATTACTATTTTTATTCTTAAAAGTATTAAATTTATTTATTTTCACTAATAAATTATATTTGTCAAAATTTAGGTTCTTTATTCATATGTTTATATTTTAATTAAAAAGTTAAAATTATTATTGTTAAGAATTAATTATTATTTTTATCATAAATTAGTTCAATAAATTGAATTATTAATTAGTATATATAAGTAATTTTGCTTAAGATAATTTAAGAATGTGTTACTAATAATATTTTAACTATAAAGTAGTATGTTTAAAGGATATTAAAAAAGAAGTTAAAATAAAATTATAGTCCTTTCTACTATTTTTTGAATATACTTCAACTTTTACGAGTCTTTAAATAAACAATAATATAGAAATATAATTTATTATTATTATTTTAAAATTTACGTTAAATTAAAACGTAATTTAAATTATTAGATTTATTTTTAGTTTATTATATATTAATAGGCATTATTAGTATACATTTTATTTTATATTATAATTTTTACTTATTCTTAAAATTTTCACTTTTTATTTATTATATATTAATTTTACAGTAATTTAATATTGGTTAAATTTTTAAACCTTCAACTTTTTCTTTCACCTATTCGACGTCTCATTCGAGTTTTAAAACATTTATAAGAATAGTGACTATTATTCCCGAAATGCAAACCTGTAAAATTAATTACTTATTGGTATTGTTGAATTTCAATAGGGATGGTAAAACTAGGTTGACCTGGCCTTATTTTGACCCGACTTGAATGGGCCACGGGTCGGACCAATTATTCTTTAAAAAATGATGTTATATATACATGACAGGCCGGGTTTAACCGGCCCACTCGTGACTGTGTTAGGTCACTAGCTGATCTATCTCGGCCTACCGAGCCTCAGGGCACATGAGTTGGGATCAGCCCAGCTCGATTCGTTGACATCCCTAAATTTCAAACCCAGGCCGCATGTCACACGAGTTGAGATTAGTCCAGCTCGACTCATTATTTAGGATAGAATAAAACGTAACATAAAATCTTAATTCTGTTCTATTATAAAACATAATAGAAGTTAGTTACATTATGCTTCGACCAAACAACGCCTAAATTTCAAGCCCTTGATGCTCTCTTCGTAGAATCCCTAACCCTTCGACCAAACAACGCCTAAATTTCAAACCCTTTATGCTCTCTTCGTAGAATCCCAAACCCATACCCGTCCACGAAAAAATTAATTATTCACTACATCAAACAGATTTGGCACTGCCCAAACCTATTCAGCCGAAGACAATCAAACATCAATCTTCGAGAACTAAAGAAGAGCCATCAAATGGGTCAAACCTTTCGTAAGCTCTTCGATACATTCTTCGGTAACAGCGAGATGCGGGTACTCCTGTTTTATTTACTTGTTTATTTGTTTACTTTTTGGTTCTGATTATTCAATGATTTCCGCGAATAAGAAAATTTCAGAGCTTTTCTCATTGTTTTAGTGAACTTTTGATTTATGAGTAAAGTTCTTGCAAGAATCTTGTTCTTGTGATGTTTACCTCTATCCTTGTGTGGGCGTATATGTATGCATGTCTTATGCAAGAAATTTGGAGTCAGTGTATATAAAAATAACTGAAAATAAGGAAACGAAATCTAGAGATTGTTTAAAGAAACCTAATGATGGAAAAAATGACTACTCCTTGTTTTCCTACATGAATGCTTTAATGATTTAAAGGTGGTCTTAAGCTCTGAAATGATCTTTTAATGAGTTTGACTAGCTATAACTCAAACACACACAGATTGTGTTTGTTTATGATGCCCATATTAAAATTTGAATATAATGTGTCTAATTGATTTTATAATTTGGCTTTTTATATAAGGAGGTTAAAATGTGAACTTGAGAAGATATAGCATAAGCAGCTCATAGCTTATTTCCCTTTACTGTACTTTTTTGCTTTTACACTCCTTAGGTTGTTATGCTGGGGCTGGATGCAGCTGGTAAGACAACCATACTCTACAAACTACATATTGGAGAAGTTTTATCTACCGTCCCAACTATTGGTATGTGACTAATAACTCTGTTTTTGCTATTAATTCATTTTTGTTTGAATCTGTAAGAAACTGGTGAGCTATGCTGCTGTTGATTTGCATGCTATGAGTATAAGCCTGTACTATCAAGAAAATAAATCTGCCACTGTTGAGCCAACCAATTATCCTTAAACTGAAAATCATTTCAACAGAAGTTCGCTGGTTTGGATCAACCAAGTACATTAACGCAGCACACTGAAAATCATCTCAGCTTAAGTGGTTTCAAAAATAACATTCTGGAAACATTCAAGAAACTTCATTCCTGTCACCTCTTTCATACTATCAAGGAATTGATTAGAGGAATCACAACTACTGTTTTTTTTTTAGTTTTTTGTTGAATTATCTGTACAACTACTGATTCTTTTCATGCTTAAATCTCATCCAATGCTGACCTTTTTATTGGACAAAATATACAAGAAAACCAAGCGTTATTTGGTTATCCCTTAGTTTTGTGAGAGAATCACATTTTCTATCTTTATTTTCAGAAACTGCACTCTCATTTGACAAATATTTTAGCTCCAGAACGCTAGACATTCCTTATTGAAGATGTATTGTGTTTTGTATCTGCACAGGTGCTTGTTTGTGGGAACTAACGTCTAGGGAACTTTTGCCCAATAAACTAAATCATCTCATGAAATGTTGTTTTGTCGTTGAGGTTCCCCATAGATTTTGTGTCATAGAAAAGCATAAGTTTTAACCTTGACTTTGTAGCACCCATTTTGAATTTGTAACCCTTCCATACATTTCAGCCATAAAAGAAATCTTCCTCACGTCCTCTTTGTCAACACATGATAATTCTTACCTAGCATAGCAATCTTAGTATGCCTACAAAAGATGGTCCTTAAATCTACATAACCAGTTGCTCTAAAATATTGGGTGGTCCAAGTTACTGTATATTTGGGATGAATTGCCAAGGATTAATAGATGCCCATTTGCTTGCCCATACTAAGATGTTCTTAAAATGAAATTCTATAATAAATTTGATTCTCTGTAGACTTGGGGTGAAGATTTACTCCATACTAGTGTTATCTTCCACTTTTTCAGAAATAGTAGAAAATTGTTTCATTTAAGAGCAGATAACTTTAACTCTTCCTCTTTCAATACACTAGCCTTTTTAAAGTTAAAGAAACTCTATTTTTATTGAGATGTCCATACTTTATACATTTGTTGGTGCTTCTTTTCCCTTTTATACTGGTTATGAATCTTCGATCCTATTCATTATTGTGTTCTGAACATATTTAATTTTCTGGTAGATACATGCAATTGCACACACTTCCTCACACACAAACGTTACGTTTCCCCCTACAAAGATGTCATGCCTGGTTGTTGCATCAAAAGCAAGAAAGGAAGTGAGAACCTAAAGGATGCTAATCAAATGAAACTCTACTGAAGTGATTGTTGTATCTACTGATGTTCTAAATTTCAAAACTCTAGCTTTGCATTTATTTTGAGGTTCAGAAGTTCTATTGATAATAATTAATCTATGTAACTTTTCCTGATAGTAATGACTTAAGTGTGAAATGTGTTGAATTTTAATCATGGAAGCAAGTTGAGGGTTTTGCTTCTTTCTAAAACAATAATTGCCTTATAATTATATCATCTAAATATCCTTGTCCTTTTGGGGTTGACAGTGGCTTATGGAGAGATTCAAATATGATTAAAGTACAGTAAGATAGAGAAGAAATAAAGCTGATAGAGTGAAACTGTTACATGTCAATGTGAAGTTGTAGGTATACTTGGCTTCAAAAAGTAACCCTTGAAGGGTTTCACTTTTGTTTTCCTACTGTGGTTTCTACTTTTTGTTTTTTAAATAATAAAAAAATCCATTTGATTGTTAATGTTAAGGTAATTTTATTTTTATTATTGATAATAATTATATATTAGATAAAATTTAAAGATAAATAATTTCTAAAAATAAATAAATAAGTATATTTTAATCTCTGGGATACTATTTATTAATAAACTATCAATAAAAAATTATTATATTTTATTAAAATAAATAATTTAATAATTAATTTTTATTTATAAATTAATATTTATTTGTTTTTTAATTATTAAAAAAATTATTTGAAATTTATTGAAGATATTTTAAATTTAAATTATATTTATTAACTAGTTATTAAATTAAAATTATTTTATTTTTAAAATGAAAATTTAAATTAATTATAAAAACAATTTTATTAACTATAAATATTAAATAATTAAAAATATATATTTAGTTGATGATAATCAGATTATGAAAAATAAAAATCACTTTTTATGATTTTTATAAGTTATGAAAATTGGAAGAAATAAAATAAAAATAGAAATAAAAACTCAAGCAAACTTTTTTATTGAATTTGAAGATAATAACAGAAAATAAAAAATCAAAGTAAAAGCAAGTGTTTAAATATATGTCATGACAGATATTATTATAATTAAATTGGTTAAATAATTCAAGTACCATTTGGGTAGAAAAGCTTTTGTTATGCAGCACAGCTTTGCTCAACTCTGAAGAATGGGTACCCTATGTGAAGTTTTGTTAGGTATCCTTTCTGTTAGGACCACCTGAAATATGACATTCCTCAATTTAAGAAAAACATTTTTATTTAATGTCTTTTCTACATTTAATTAAAAAAAAGGCAAGAATGGTTAAATTGATTTCCATATATCTCTGCATTTTTATATAGTTTTTGATAGATTTTTAAATGGGATGCTTTGGAAGCTTTACATGCAGGTTGGTAGTTCATAAGTAACAACTTCTTCTTTGCGATTAGATGTTCTTATTTCCCCATCTTGAAAGCAAACTGAAAGTTAACATTGAGATTCTAATTTATGGCATATTTTGTACATGTGAATACCTCAAAAAGTTAACGAATATTTGTAAATTGCCGAAGTGGTTCATGAAACTTTCTTAATTACGTCTTTTATAAATTTACAATTTTTATATTTTGTGAAGGACGGAAGTTTTTGGTTTAGGTCATTGTTTTGTTTATATTGTGTTTGAATTTAAAGATGAATATTGCAAATATGAAAGGTGTATCTAGATTTTCATCTGGAGTTATCCGCACATATTAATCTTTTTTAATTTTTTTCATCATCTGCATAGGGTTCAATGTAGAGAAAGTTCAATATAAGAATGTGATATTCACTGTTTGGGATGTTGGTGGACAAGAGAAACTGAGGCCACTTTGGAGGCATTATTTCAACAATACTGATGGATTGGTAATAATACTTTTCTGTGTACTGAATATCTGTTCCATTTCTATTCTTGTATGTAATGTACAACTGAATCCGTGAGACTGTGTACTGAATATCTGTTCCATTTCTATTCTTGTATGTAATGTACAACTGAATCCGTGAGACTTGGCTGTCTCTCTTTTTGAAACTGATCATACAATGATTTTGCAATTTCTATGAGATTTATTGTGGTTGATGTGACCTCAATGTGCAGATTTATGTTGTTGATTCCTTGGATCGAGAAAGAATTGGAAAAGCAAAGGCAGAGTTGCAGGTAAATTCAGAAAGGTATGCAAAATTTAATAGCTAATATCAAAATCAGTTTCTTTGTTGACACATTATTTTTCTGCAGGCCATTATCAAAGATCCATTTATGCTCAACAGTGTCATCTTGGTATTTGCCAACAAGCAGGACATGGTAATTTTAGCTAGGTTTTTATATGCTTTGCAACACATGAATGATTAAATGCTCAAGAGAGGAGAATTTTTATCAGAACTGCTTTTAAGGAAATGTTGGATGTCATTTAGAATATTAAGCTGATGGCTGGTTTTATATGCAGTGTCTTAACCCTGCAATCTTTAGATAAAAAGGGGAAAGAGATGATGATTCTAGATTTTTTATTTTAGGACATGATTAGGGGGAAGTCTAGTGCAATATTGCAAGTCTGTCATGCGAGGATGTACCTACTAACAGTATGATATTCAGTGACGATTGGTTACGCTCGAGTTTGTGGTGCATTTATTTTTGCATTTGTTAGGTTTCCATTAGTGGAGGCATGTCATTGATATTCATGATTCCATCTATTGTGGTTAGTCTTATGGTCTACACTTTGCAAGTAATAATCGTTAGATTGCCCTTTTGAGTACAGCATTTCTAAAGCAAGCTAGTTATTATCTAGAGCAACTTATCTTTCTGCCTTCTTACACAAGTCTTGAGTTGTTAACTTCCTTTTTGTGTACCAGAATGCAAACCAAATGGATCTAATGGATTCACCCAAAGTTATTCTTATCTGTAGCAAGTACAAAATTTGTCCACGTGCAGATCAAAGGAAAAATTTCCCATTCTAAAACAAGCCAAAGTAAATTGAGGAACCAACTTCTTGCATAAAAGTGGTTTAATGAAGATATATCTAGGTCAGATCAAAGGAGAACTGTTCCATTTTAAATCAAGCCAAAGTAACTTCAGGAACCAACTTCTTGCATAAAAGTGGCTTAATGAAGATATATCTAGGTCTCTATCTTTTGTGATTCTTGATCTTGACCTTTTCAGCTTGCTTAAGGCGTGATATCACTAAGCTATGAATTTCATCTTGTTTCCTGAGTCCTTTTAACTTGGAGAATATTTTTTGCTACAGCAGTGTGACCTCTGATTTCTCGTCTCACAGGCAACTTTAGAGCACAAGAAGTGATTTGGAAAACCATTTTATTGGATGACAAAGAATGAAACAGAACTAGGAAATAGAGCTCATATTCTCCTACCAACCTTTGAATCTTGAAGTAGGAATTTCCTTTTAACAATTGCTTAAGGAAACAGAATTATGAAATAGAGCTCATATTCTCCTGCCAACCTTTGAATCTTGAAGTAGGAATTTCCTTTTAACAATTGCTTAATTTCGTTTTATGCTTGTTAAGCATTTAAGGTTGTAAACTTTCTTTCGAATGGAAATATGCCACAAGGTCTAAACATGCATCTGAGTTGGTCTGGAATTGCGTGGAATTGCGTTCAGTGTCATGGCTTGATATGCTGTGGCGGTGAAGTTTAAAGTTCTCCTGGTGTAGATGACATATAAAAATTTTGATAAAAGTATATCACCCAATTGTTTCTCGTTCACCCAATTGTTTCTCGTTTCCTTGTCCAGAGAGGAGCAATGACACCTATGGAGGTCTGTGAAGGACTAGGTCTATTTGAACTGAAAAACAGGAAATGGCACATACAAGGAACTTGTGCACTCACTGGAGACGGCCTTTATGAGGGATTGGATTGGTTAGCTGCAACTTTGAAAGAGATGAAAGCTGCTGGATACTCCTCAGTGGGTACATCATCATTCTGAAGTTCCAAGGAACCCTTGTCCTGTCTACTCATGGACATCAATAATGTTTGACAGTTATATCATCTTCTGATTTTCCTGAAGGCTCGAGGTTTCTCTGACAAGTGTGGAGAGTTGGCCATGCCTTCCATTCAGAATACCTTTTTCGGTGGTTGGAAAATTATGGAATTTGGGCGGCGCTTATACCTTTGATGGATAATCGATTGTATATTCTGATGCGAACATCCATAAATTTTATGACATACTGGTTGCCCATGGTACATTTTATGTATGATTAATTTGTATACATGGTAATATATTGAGCATGTTTGATCCCAAACTTTTCATATGTTCGTATTTGCATGTTTTGTACGAGGAGCAGGGTTATATGCTATCAAAGTTGCTTTAATTGGAAAGTGCAGAAGCCTTTGAAAAGGTGTTTTACTGATGTGGGTAATATGTTGGGGATCAGTTTCATGTTTGGATTCTGTAAGGCAATGAAAGAGTTGCTTCTTGTTTAGCCCCATAATCCTCCGACGCCAATGCTGTAATATGATTGCCCCGACGGGATTGGAAGTTCGGAATTGACTGGTTTTTTCAGAGTTAGTTGTAATTGAGAGATGATTAAGCATATAATCACTGATTGACCGAATGGAACTAATGAAAGCTGGTGAAACCTAATTGAATACAGCCATAAAATGACCATCTCATACCGTAGAAACATCTCAGTCATGTACTTACTGTTATTGGGGTTATTTTGAGCTTATTGCTGTTGTAAGGAAGTTCTCAATTTATACTCTCAATGTCAATCTATCGAACACTTGATAAACGCCTTTGTATCAAACAGTGTCTGCCCATTTCGTACTTGATAAAATTTGGGGACGGGAACGTAAATGAAATAACAGATAAATGAAAAAGATAAAAGACAGATAGCAATTTATAGAAGTTTTACGCAGGCTCAATTTGGAACCGCCGGGAGTTGCACCATATTCCTATAGAGATTTGGACAAACAAGTTTGTTATGCTAGTTTCAAACAAGGTGATTACTGGAAGGGACTATTGAAACCAACGTAATTGTTAGGGATGTAAAGTTTCGAACGGAGGTTCTGTTTTATCTCATTTGTTCTTTGTAGACGATAGCCTTATTTTCTTCCAGCCTAATGCACAGGAAGCTAGTGAAGTTCAAAGATGTCTATAGACTTATGAGAGAGCATTATGACAACTTATTAATTTTGCGAAATCTTCCATAATGTTTAGTGCAAATATCCCAAATTTGATGAGGGAGTCTATTTGTGTCATCCTTGTTGTTTCGGATTCTCACATAGGGAAGAATAAGAATGAAATATTTGGTTTTATAAAAGACAGAGTGTGGAAATTCAGAGGTGGGTAAAGCTGTATTGTTGAAACCTGTGTTACAAGCGATACCCACTTATGTGATGAGTTTGTTTCTTCTACCTAAAACTTTATGTGCTGAATTGGAACGTATCATGACTCCATTTTGGTGGAAAAAAAGGTGTTGATCATGAGAAAGGAATTCCTTGGATGTCTTGGCAGAGATTGGCGAAGAATAAGATTTTCAGTAGCCTTGGTTTTAAAAAGATCTATGAGTTCAATCTTGCGCTTTTGGGAAAGTAGGGTTGGAAGTTGATGACTCAACCTGATTCGCTAGTATCTCGTGTTCTTCAAACTTGTTATTTTCCGGGTTCATCTTTCTTATCAGCAGATTTAGGAAGCAATCCGAGTTATTTATGGCGAAGTATTTAGGAAACCTGTTCTTTGTTACAACGGGGTATGCATTAGAAGGTTGGAGATGGTTCTCAAATTCTAATATGGGACTCACCGTGGCTTAATGATATGGAGAATTCTTTTATTGTTTCTTCAAGGCCTCCTGATTCAAATGTTTTCTTAGTTGTAGATTTGATGGAAGATGCTTAATGGAATATTGATTTAATTCGCTTACTTTTCTCTAGTCATGATTGTGAACGGATTTTGGCAATACCATTGGGTAGATGATCGACGAGAGATGATTGGTGTTGAAAATTTGAGAATAAAGGTCGTTACATAGTGAAGAGCGCTTATAAACTCTTGTGTCCCCTTGCAGATACAACTTTGCCAGGTTATCAACAGGTATAGAGGCAAATATGGAGCTGTGTGGTTCCGACAAAGGTAATCAGCTGTGTTTGGCGTGTTCTAAATGGTGTATTACCGTGCTTATCGGTGTTACAAAGTCGAAGAGTTGTTGTTAATGTGTGTTGCCTGATTTGTAATCAGGAAGAGGAGACATTACGGCATGTGTTCCTCGACTACCTACTCACGAAGCAGGTCTAGTCGAGAGTTCTCTAGAGCTGGCAGTATCCAGGAACAATTTCTTTGCTCGATTGACTTGCGTCATTCTTTCTACCTGCAATGAAGGACCGACAATATACAATTTTGATGATAATTTGGGCAATCTGGCATAGTAGAAATGGAGTTGTGTGGAATAATAAGTGGAGATCAACCAATGCCATTGTTTGTTTCGCACAAAGAACCTTGGAGGAGTGGCGGCTTGCTCATGCTTTTGGTACTGTTTCGGCAACACCACCAACAAGAACGGTAAGTTGGCAACCTCCGGATGTGGGTTGACTGAAGGTTAATGTTGAAGCCGTCATCGAAAGCAACTCCAATTTCGTGGCTGCTGCAACTGTTGTACGTGATTCTAATTCAAGTTTTATAGCTGTAAAATCGTGGAAGTTTCCAGGCAGATTGAGTGCTAAAAGTGCAGAGGCAACAACTATCAGAGAAGTCCTTAGTTGGGTCAAGCTTCAGAATTAGGATACAGTTATTATTGAATCGGATGCGAAGATTGTGGTTCAAGCAACTAATGATGGCTCTTATGAAGACTCTTCATCTTTTGATTTGTTAGTTTGTGATTGTAAATCTCTATTGAATGAGATTAGAATAGCTAAATGTATTTTTGGTTTCAGGTCAGGCAATTCTGTTGTTCATGTCTTAGCTACAGGCGCATTATTCACTTCTAGCCTTAGACACTGCTTCGAAATACTCCCTCCTTTTATTGTTGAAGTTCTTGATTTAGAATAATGAAATTGTTACTATTTACCCTAAAAAAACATAATTGTTAACCTTTAACATGGCTTGTTCTTTTCTAAACTCAAGAAAAAGTAAAAAGAAGGGTTATAATGAATTGATAATGTTTAAATATGTAAACTTTAAAAAAATATTTTTATTACCAAAATTTTATCTCCATACATATACGACTTGAGTCTGTTCATAAGTTCATATACTCTAGAAAATATTAAGGTCAAATGATCATAATAGCAACTAATAACACCTTGCAACAATAACAATGTTGGCCCCCGAATTTTTTCTTGTTAAATAAAGCATGATTTAAATAAATTATGAGGTTTGATGGATAAAGTTTTTGGAGCTACTTGTTATGTAAATGTTAGTAGAATTTATTATATGGTTTGGTTGTATTAAAAGTGGTAAGAATGCATAAGGGCATTTTAGTCAAGTCACTTAAGGTTATAAGATATAAGGCTTTTATTGAAGGACAAAATGGACTTTTTAGAATATTAAAGGGTATAAAAAGAAGAAGTTATTGTGTTTTGCTTAAGGAGGGAAGAAGAAGAAGTCGTGAAAGAAGAAGAGATGAAGAGGAAAACTAGGGTTTTTGGAGATCTTAAAGAATTTGACGAATCTTGGAGCTAAACAAGTAAGTATAAGGCTCAACCCTTCTTGATTTGTTGAATGAATCATGTTTAGTGATAGTTAGAAGTGAAAATGAAGTGGAATGTCTGAAGTGAGTTATTGTTGAACGGTGTTCTAGGGTTGATGATTTTATTGTGTTTGTGAATGATTTTGGGTTGGAATGAGTTTAGAAATGAAGTAGGGATGATAATTTAGGGTTAAGATGAGTTATTTGTAAAATATGGGAAGTATGAAGATGAAAAATGTCAGAAAAACGATTTTCGCGAGGTTTCTGGTCATGCACGTCGCGACGTATATAGGCGCCCATGTCGCGGCGTGCGCTAGCGCTCACTTCGCGGCGTATGCGAGCACCCTTGCCGCGGCGAGTTCCAACATTTTTTACCGCGGCGAGCATCTGTTTTCCTGCACAGAAATATTTTGGTATTTTGGACATACTTTTGATGTAGATGTGTAAATGAGGTGATTTTTTATTCGTTATAAAATAGAGACAAAGGTCTACAAGTTTTATGAAGAAAAGAGGTTTTAATTCAGTTTATAAATATCTCAAATTTTGGATGGAAGTTGAGTATAGATTCTTGTTTCAACATAAGGATAGTCCCAATATGTTTGGAGTATAACTTTCGGATTTCTGAA
>JANJEY010000007.1:18038596-18062157 GCA_024703695.1 Erythroxylum cataractarum | reverse complement strand
CCTTTAGAGTTGTTACATATGGATTTATTTGGTCCAACAAGGACAATAAGTCTTGGCAGAAAGAAATATGGACTTGTCATTGTTGATGACTTTACTCGATTTTGTTGGATATATGCCAATATGCTCTTGTCATCCTTCAATATATATTTGATAAAAAGGACAAAGTTTATATGATTTTGGAAAGTACAATAATTGGAGCAATAGCCTTCTTTGCATAAATATGTCCTTGTTTCTTTATCAGGAATAGGATGTTTGTGCATCAGTTGCATATACTCAATTTAGTATATACTAATTTTCACCAATTTCAATGATACAAAAAATACATGATTTGATTATATTTAAAGGAGGATCAGATCATCTTTTTTTATTATTCTGTACCCACTATATTCTATAAAAATCTACGTATTCAATAAATGAGACTTACAAAAATTGAATGGCTGATATTGCTTGAGAACAACTCATTTAAAGGTGTTTGAAGTCATTCTTTGATGTATTATTTTCTTTTAATTATTCCATCTTCTTATTTCGTAAAAATCCTCATCTTCCCGTTATAGATAATCCTTGATTGTTAAAAATAATGATTTTTTAAAATCGGATCGAAAGTTAAATTGATAGGATAAGAGGTTTAAGGTCTAAAAAGTTGAATCGATGTGAGACTATCATCAAACTAGCTAAATATTAAATAAAGCTAAAATTTTTGAAATATGATTGAAAAGATTGTCTTTATTTATCCAAAAATTTAAAGTTGAATTGGAAAAAAAAATTGGTAAATAAAAAACAATTAATTTATTTTGATTTATAAGAACTTATTAATTTATAAAAACTGATTGATTAATTGATTAATTGATCAATTTTTAACAATAAAATTTATTAAAATAAATCGAACTGAAAAGTTAAAAACTGAAGTAAAAAGTTAGACGGTTCAAAATTTTAATAATTAAATCAACCAAATTAGTCGAGTTTTGAAATAGTTGGTTAAACAAACTTGAAAGGTTACTGAGAAATTTATGAGAACTAATGAATAGTTAACAGCAAATTGGATAAAGATTAGACACTAATTACTGATTTCTTGGGTATTTCACTTAGAGGAAATGTGAAACAAATTCCGTTTGCTTTATTTTTAATATCTTTATGCTCAACAATAAACGTTGAACATGTGCAAAAACAGGCATGAGATTGAGAAGAACCTAATTAAGATCACTTAGCTTTGTTTAATTACCAACTATCAATTTCTTTATAAAGGAGGGCTTTGCTACCATTTGACGGCTTACCAATTTCTTTTTAAATAGTAAGATAAGATGGTTAAAAGTTAAAAGTTTCGATAGATATTATACTATATAAAATTGACTAAAAATTCAATAAAATTAAATAATTTGAAATATGATTAAAAAAAATTGCTCCTATTCATCAAATAATTTAAAGTTTAATTAAAAATAAGATTGTTAAATAAAATTAATTGGTTTATTTTAGTTTATAAGAACTTATTAATTAATAAAAACTAAATGATTAATTAATAAATTGATCGAATTTTAATAATAAGAGTTAAAATAAATTAAATCGAAGAATTGAACAGTTCAAAAATTGTACGATTGAACCAACCAAATTAATTAAGCTTTTTAATAATTGATTACAACAAAGAACAAAAGAATCATAAGATTAGAGACGATTAAAAAAATTAACATTTAATTATTCCATCAAGTAAGAAGATAATATTTATAATTATTCAAAGTCAGGAATCAAAGTCCATTAAATCCTGATTTATTATGACAAAATCTCAAAACTCCACAAATAGAACGCCGTAATAATTTATTAGTCTCACAATAAGTAAAAGTTAAACATGTGCATGTTCATAATATTAACTAAGACTCAGGATTTCCCACATGAATGTCGTGTATTTTTAATTTTATTCTTGGAGTATACCTTAATGAATTTTAATAAGCTTGTGTCTTATGTAACACACATTAAATTAATTTCAGTAATCCTACAAAAAGACATTAATTAGCAATATGGATTGAATAATAGAACATTTTCTTGGTTTTTTTTTTTTACATCTTTCACACCCCAATATATATGAAAGAGTTCTTAACTCACCTACATCAAACCCAAAGTTTGAAAAATCTCCATAAATATAGTTATTGGTTTTAAAAACTAGATCAGAAGTTAAACTAGTAAGATAATAAATTTAAGGTTATAAACAGTATTAAATTGTTGTAAAATCAATTCAAAGTTAAATAAATTTAAAGAATTTGAAATATGATTGAAGAAGATCATCCTTAATTTATAATTTAATTGAAAAATGAAACTATTAAATAAAAAGTATTAGTTTATTTTGGTTTATAAAAATTAACTAGTTTATAAAAACAAAAATATTAATTAATAAAATGATGAGATTTTACAATAAAGATTATTAAAATAAATTGAATCAATAAGTTAAAAATCAAACTAAAAAGTTACTCAATTTAAAGTTTTCACTATTAAATTGTTCAATTTTTTAATCATTTTGGTTGCAAGAATAACTTTCCAAAAGATTGTTAAATAAGGTTCTAAAATTAAATTTCAATATAATCCTTTGTATTTTTAGAGCATTCCACTAAGAAATTCATATTATAACAATAAATATTTCAATTTATTTGAATTAAAAACCACATTAAATTTCAAGATAAAAGTTAGCGACTTATTTGACACTAAGTATTTATAACAACATTTGATTATTATTAACTTCCCAAAAAAAACATTTGATTATTATTATTATTATTTTAATTCTAATATTCACATTGCATTAATTAAAATAATTACAACATCTGCATAGCCGTTTGGATTAGTATAGCAACTAAATAGCCGTCTTGATCGTCTTGAATGACAGAGTCAAATCTCATCTGCTTCCTTTGTCCTTCCTTGCTCACCATTTCCTTAATCATCCTTTTTCCCTTATCGCTTTCTTCGTCTTCTCTATAAAATCACGCACTTCCACCAGTTTTCACCTTCAAATCTCCACAACCCTCCACTTACACAGAGCTCGAGTTATTGGAAATGGAGGTGGAGGTACCATTGGCACTTACAGACTTCAACTTTGACAGTAGTGCTTGTTCTTCACCTTACATGACTGCTCCTTCTAGTCCTCAGCCGTTTGGCAACTACTTCTTTAGTGCTCCGACTAGCCCCACTCGTATGTCCGCTCTCTGTCGCGAGCTTCGTGGTGGTAACATCTCTTCCAAGTCAAGAAGACATGAGAATGATGACGAGGAGAAGAAGAACAGGACCAGGAAGGAAGAACAAGATGGTGGAGATTTTGAGTTCAGTTTTAGTGGCCATTTGGAACTTTCTTCATTGTCTGCAGAGGAACTATTTGATGGAGGAAAGATCCGACCTTTGGAGCCCCCACCGGGATTAGACTATTCGTCTCTTAGGTCAAGAACTATGAGAGACTTCTACCCTTCTCAGGTTGAGAACAGTAGAAGAGAATGTAACAACCATCTGAATCAAGAACCAGAACAACAAGTACCACATCATCGAGGAAGAGAAAGAATTTCCAGATCTTCTTCTTCATGTCAAGCACGTAAAGGTAGCAGATCTTTATCACCTTTACGTGTATCTGACATCGTGTTCGAAGATAATCAGGATGGCACAGTTTCAACAAGTAACAAGATCACATGTACTTCAACAACTGCTACAAGTAACAGTAGTACTAAATCTTCCTATGTGTCTTCGATCCTCTCGGCTATGTCTTTTTCTAAGAGTCACAGAAAATGGAATCTCAAAGATTTTCTGCTCTTCAGAAGTGCATCAGAGGGAAGAGCAACGAGCAAAGATCCGTTAGCGAATTACCTAGTTTTGTCTAAGAAAGAGGCGTTGGAAGACGTCAGAAACTCAAGTTTTCGATCAATGGATCGTTTAGGGAGTTCCCGGCGGCGAGGGCCGCCGGTTTCTGCCCACGAGATGCATTACACCGTGAACCGGGCGGTGTCGGAGGGGATGAAGAGGAGGACTTACTTGCCGTACAGGCAAGGGCTTTTGGGTTGCTTGGGGGCCAACGCTGCCGCTGTGCATGAGATCTCTATAGGTGTTGGGTCTTTGACACGTGTATGAATCTCATCCGCTGGATTTTATCATTTTATTTTTATTTATTTTCTATTTTATCTCTTTTCTTGTCCCACTGTCCTTCTGTTTCATTTCTTGACATTTTCATTTACTTGTTAGTTAAACAAATACTAGTGTGTGTCACTTTCCATTGAAATGGACACAAATTGTACATAATAAAACTATTGGTGATAAATTGAGCATTTAAGATTGCAAAACTTGTAAACCTGGGCAAGGCAAGTAATGTATCTTTAATAAATAGAGTGATGCAGAAGTTGAACTGATAAAAAAAGAGGTTTAAAGTTTAAAGAATCGATTAGTATTAGATTATCATAAAATTAAAAAATTTAAAATATAATTGAAATGTATTAATTAAAAAAAGATTGTTAAATAAAAATTAATTAATTAATTTTAGTTTGTCAAAATTTATTAATTTTTAAAATTGACTAATGAATTAATAAACATATCATTTTTTAATAACAAAAGTTATTAAAGTAAATCAAATAAAAAAGTTAAAAATCGAATAAAAAATTTAGCCAGTTCAATATTTTTATGATTAAATCATCCTAATCAGTTAGATTTTTTAATCATTAAAATTTTCAACTAGATTTTGAGTGGATTTCTAAAAATTGTAGCCAATTGATGAAACTAAATTTAATCTATTAACTTGGAACGAGATCACCCTAGCTCAAAATTGCAATTCTTATCTATCATTGTCTAAAAAATGCAAAGACATTTGGTTGGACTTGTGTCTAATGTTGTATCAATAACTTTCAAACACTAGCAATAAAGATGATAAAGTTGGCAAACAAAGTTTCCATAACCAACAAGCAGAAGCTGCTGTAGTTAAGCTAATTCTAGACTATAATGCTCTCCAGTTCTTTCAGAAGAAATGGATTTTGTCTTATGCATAGAAGTATATTCTGAGCATATTAACTGGAATGGCTTTTCACACATGTCATTGGCCATTACTGTACCGTCTGCAATAATGGACGAAGTTCTCTATGATCACCACATTTAAGTATTGATTTTGCAACTGAAAACTTGCCTTAACTTACGAAAATGATGCTGGCAATGATGAGCTTGTTCAGTTTGAGACTTCTAATTCACTATCGTTTCGTTGCATAGTTGTTGGAGATGATGATTCTTGTTATTGATCGTGTGTGTTTATGAATTGTTACTGCAACTCCATAATGCAGATTCTGTTGTTAAGAGTTAAAAAACATATGATCACTCGTCAACTGATGAAGGAGTGAGTTTATAACATTGCCTTGATAACAAGAGTTAGTAAGAAGAGAGTAGATTAGCATTCAATTATCTTGTGATTCAAGTATCCAACACTAATCGAGTTCGTACCGCTTCGATTTTCGCTACTGCAATCATTACTACCACACTGACCACCGCCTGATTTCCAGCCATCATTGTCCACTTGAAAGTTGAAAGTCGAGTACCGCTCTGCTGATATTTCTTCGCGTTGAAATGTTTGCTGGGTTTCATTGGATGAAGGGTTCCATTACCGAGTTGTGTAAACCTCGTCAAGGTTCCAAGATCTATAACCATCTTGCTTGCAATTAAGCATAATCATTCCCCATTTCAAAAGTCTCCCCACGTCCAATCAAGCGATAGGATGTATCTTATAAGGTTAGGTGCTTGAGATGGAGATCTGTAAGGTTTGGGCACAGTAGCTGTTCCAGTTTTCACGGCCACTACTTCCTCCCTCTATCCCATTCATCCATTAAACGAAAGAGAGGATTTGATCTGTTAAGTTTAGCGTATTAAAATTAGTGAAATAATATATTTAAATTTATTAATATTATATTTGTTGAAAACTTATTTCATAACTTAATATTTAATGCTAAAATTTTAAGTTAGTCTCAAGGTGTGTTTGGTAAAGAGTTTATTAGCTCTTTTTTAGCTGGTCAACTCATTTTAACTTGTTGACTTTAAAAAAAGATTCACAAGCTTGTTTGGTAAATAAATGATTGGATTAGCTGATTCAACCTAATCAGCTATTTTTCAACCAACTCCAAATAGGAGCGTTTCACACCCATAAGTTAATTTTTTTAAAGTCAAATTTTTAAAGTACCCTCTACACTCGCATCTCACACCCATAAGCTAATTTTTTTAAAGCCAAATTTCTAAAGTACCCTCTACACTCGCATCTCACTTCTTTCTTAAGTTTCCAGACAATCCAAATTCTGCATTCTTCTTTTATTGCTTTAGTGTGTTGTTAATAAACTATAATAACATTATTATTATATTATTATATTATGCTTTAGTATTAGTACTATTATTATTTATTATCTATTATTATTATTATACTAATACTAATAGTAATAATAATAATAATAATAATAATTATTATTATTATTATTATTATTATTATATGTTCTATATTTTTTATTAAAATTATAAATTTAATTTTTGTAGAATTAAATATTTAAAATCTAAATTCTTATAAGAATATTCATTGAAATACTAAAATATATAATATTTATATTCTTATTGTTTTTAAAGTCATATCCTTATAAGTCATTTTATACTTAAACAGTTAATACTAAACAGCTAATTTTACCAAACATCTTTAACAAACAGCTAATGCAATCCGCTGGTCAAACCAGTTGATAGAATCAACTATCAGCAGCTATCAGCTATCAGCTATCAGCTGATTGCTAAACAGGGCCATAAGCTGTCTTGGAGAACGCTGACTGTTAGATATTCTAAGTGGACATGTGAAGATCCAAATAAACTCTTGAATCCATGTATCTAGTAGTGACAGAACTGGGAATCTGAGTTAAACAATGGCGTTCTGATTTCTTTGGAACAAATCAGGACGTACTTTATCAAGTTTTATCTTCAGGCCCTGCTCCAGCTAAGTGAACTCTGTTTTACATGGACCAGACCAGCTTTATCTATCGCTTGTCAGCATTTAGGTATTTTATTCTCTTGCACTGATGGGTCGGTGCAGTACTTGAGATTCGTGTTCACGAGTAAAGTACTGACTTTTTCATTTTTATATAAGCACTGCTACTGTTTGGGAGGGTAAACTAAAACGCAAACCAAACGTTGGACTTGGATGCCCATGAACCGGCTACAACGTAAAAGCATTATGATCAAGTGCTTCAATTTCCCATATTAATCTAAAAGTTGTTCGTCGATTGTACTGTGGCCTGTGGGGAGATGGAATGGACATCATACTAATCACTTTTCGCTCACAACTAATTCAAAGTTTGCATTCAATTCAACTGAGTTCCATTTGCATCTAATGCGATGCAATGCAACCAATTGGATGGGGGAGGAAGCGTCAGTGTCGTAGAATATATCTTTAATATTGTCATCCATAATTTCGATGCCCCACATCATAGCAGCTCCTTATCTGATCCATTCTACTTCTAGAAGAAGTAGACAAAGTCTCCCCGGCCCAGGTCTCGTTGAGAGTTTTGACATTTCTGGTTAATTTTGCATGAAACTCCATAATAGCAGTCAATAAAATAATGCCTCGAGAAGGACAAAATGCTCCGTTGTAACATTTTTGACATTTTCCGATCAACTCCCACGTATTGCCAAACACAATCCGTTCAGATTCCTCCCGAGTTTTGTTTTATGTTTCCTCGCTATCACCAGGTTGTTGGACTCATTGTTTGTTTAGTTCAGATTTTGAAGAGTAGATAAGGAACTTCCGCAAAAATCTTTTTTTTTTTTAATTTGTCTGCTTAACTGTAAAATGGAAAAAATATTTTTTAGTAGATATAATTTTTTAGCAGTTAAAATACAACTTTTTAAGAAACTCAAATTTTGACCTTTTCAAAAAAATATATAAAATATTTGATTATATATATTTTCATTTATGTTTTATATGGTTTAAAATTATATAAAAATTATTATATTATGCTTTACATATTGTTTAATATACTTTAAATAATATTTATATGCATAAATACTTTTTATTATAATTTTTATTATAAAATAAAATATAATTAAAATTAATAAAATTATTTTTTATTTATATGTTGTCAAACAATTTACTGTATAAAGCTCTTTCAAAAAAGTTATTTTTTCGTTGATAAACAAATAGTTAATTACTTTCTTAAAAAAATTTTTATAAAAAGCTCTATTATCAAAAATTCTACTGATTTAAGCCCATCAAAAAAATGTACTAACTCTTTTAACCGGTCTATTCTTATATATAATAGTTATTGATATCTTAACAAAATTGAAAATGAAGTTTAATTTGAATAACAATTACTGAATATTTAAGATCTTGACACTTAATTGTGTATTGTATTGTTGCAATATTTACTGCGAACTTTTACAATAATAATTAAAAGAAAACAAAGAATGCTTGTAGCTTTGGAGAAGCCTCAATCATGTGGTGGAGGCGTAGTGTACATCCAATCGACTCATGTGCAGACTGGCGACAAACCAAAAGCCGTAGGTGTAGACGACAAGTCGGAGGGGTGGAGGATCGATCAGATTCAGCGTGTGGTGGATCCAAAGCCATTAGAGTGCGCATGGAGTATCGGACTGAATGCTAATCTGCCTAAAATGCCCTGTTTGTACGGCAAGAAAGTTTTCTTCTTCAAGTCTTGCGAAGCTGCTTTGTTCGTGGTGTAATGCAACTCGTGTGCCGACACTCTGCCCTTTCTCTTTGAGTGATCGGTCGTGTTGGTGTTCTTGACGTCGTCGTGTTTCCTACCAGAGTATTTCCGCAGTGGGTCTTTATCCGACGCTCGGCCCTCTGATGCACTTCTGAACAACAAGAAGTCTCGCAAACTCCATTTCCTAGAAGAACTCTTCGAAGAAGAAGAAGAAGAAGAAGACGATGTAGACGATGATGAAGTGTTAGAACTGAGGGATGTTGAATGTTTGTTGTTGTTGTTATTGTGATGATTGCTTTTGTCTTCTTCTTCCCACGGGTATTGAGCGACCCTGTGAGGAGAAACCGATCTCGTCGCTCTACGGCTTGAACTCACCGTTAAATCTCTCCCTCTAGCAACATTCTCTGTTCTCCCTGATGGTTTTGTACTCGAATCCTTCTTCTTCGAGAAAACGCCACTTACAATCTTCTTTCCTCTCGCCAACGGCGATCTCGGTGACGTCGGAGACAAAAGCGGACTTTTCTGATCTTCAACTTGCAGTCCAGAAGGTGGAGCCAGTAAGGGTCTGATCTTGCCGCCGTCGAAAAGCTCGTCGGCGGGAAGCGAAGCCTTCTCTAGATCAGCACTGAAATCAAAAGCGAAATCATCATTCCCTCCACCATTTGGTGAAGCCGGCCTTGTTCTACTGATCGGCGACAAGCTGTCGAAATATCGGTAAAACTCGGTGACCCGAGTAGGGCTGGCCGGAGCACTTAAAGACAAATCGCCAAACCCTCTAGGCGTAGAGGGAGTGCTAAAGAACGGTAAAGGCCGAGCGTTGTTGAAATCGAAGTCTAAACTCGTCGAAGGTATCACGACTTCCATATCTCCAAAGCACGAAGCTTTTCTTATGTTTTGTTCGATGTTCACTAGAATGTAATGTAAGAACGAACTAGTGAGAGAGAGGGAGAGAGTGCGGGGTTGTTGGGTAAATCCCTCAAGATGTCTATATATAAACACAAGAGAGAATTCACAACAAGGACGGCTATAAGGGAAGAACCAAAGAAGCAGCGACTTACAACGGAGGTGTGGCATATTGTTGACCAGAGACTATTATTAATTAAAATAATTAATAAGAAATAGCCGCCATTTTACACTTCATTGCTCTTGTCTCCGTGTCGTTTTCCCATTTCACGTAGGTTTCGGAACATAATTTTCGTCTACCATATTAGATTACGCACGGGGGATTTAGGAGACGGGTAAGTTTCGTAGTAGGCAAGTAGTTAACTAGTCATGATGTTGATATGGCGAGGCAGAGCCACCCAAGTTTTGATATTTTGTTTAATTTTATGATATTTTAACCTATATCTCATAAATTTAAGTTATTTATTTATATAAATTTTACGTTAATCTTATATAAATAAACACAAAATTTGTATAAATAAATAGTTGAAATTTATGCAACAAAATAAAATATTATAAAATTAGATAAAAGATCTTATTTCAGAGCCATCCTCGTTAGATATTTTTAGGTTGCTGAGCAAAACTTAAAATGACTAATAACATACTTATTATTTTAAATCAATTTAAATTTGATAAGTGACGTATTGAAACATGTAAGGAGTAATTAAGGTTAGAAAGATTGCTATTTGTCACACTTGTCATCACATATGATGCATTCGTGGCTTCATAACCACGTCTTGTTTGACTCTAAATGATGGAGGTTCGGTCAACTTACTCAAGATAACTCATTTCTTGCGGACCACACATATGGCGTGGGTTCATGGTCTTGTGAACCCTACCCAACTCGTTTGTAATTGGTTGGCTTCATATTGCTTGTTTAATTTTATCAATTTACAGGATATTTAATTCCTTTTTTCTTTTAAATATTAAGTTTTAGAAAACATCCAAGGAACACAAAAATATCAATTTAACTCCCATCTTTTACACTAAAATTTAACTTAAAAATTTAATATTTCAGTATGTTCAAAACGTGTTTAGGAAACATTCGTAATTGTCATTATAGTCGAATTATTATTTTAAACCATTTTTTAAATATTAAATCTTATATTAAATATTTTATAAATGTTATGATTCATTTTAAACGTTTTAAAACGTTACCATCTAATTCAAATTTCAATATAAACGTTCGGACCAAATTGCTATTTTTTGTTATTTAAGGAATAATTCATGGATTTAGACTACGAAGTTTGTGTAAAAAGCTAACTTTGTCTTCTCTTGTACTAAGATTGTATGCGACAAAACTTGGCATTTGGACAGATTTTTCCAGGTATAATACCTAATTAAGACGAAGAAAAGAGAGTCAATAACAAAACGTGAGAATTTCCAAATAAATCGCCCACTAATGCGGAGGGGAGCCACTCTTCTAGATGTTGAAGTTCATACTCATTTATCTTACGTCTTGAATCGATTACTTGACTGAGTAGTTTTCGTTATATCATTGCTTACAATAACCTAATTTTAATCTTATTTTTATCCGATACTAATTTTATAAGAGTTGATAGTGAATTGTAATCAAATAGATTAGTGTGAATGGTTCAGCACTCTCATCCCTTAATTAGAGGTCTCGAGTTCGAGTCATAAAAATAGAAAAATCTGTTTAGCCAGTACTTTACCTCTTACGGGCTGACTCGGTACGAGCAGAGATTAGTCTGAGAGTGAATAGCTTAAAAACGTCTTCTCATGAGTTGAGACCCTCCTAAGACACTTCATGAACTTACCAAAAAAAAAAGTGAACTGTGACGAAATGCATTCTTGCTATCTAAGAGCTCAAACCAACCCAAGATTCTAACATTAGAGACTCTTAACAAGTTCTCCATATCCTCCCTTAAGAGCATGATATCACATTTGGTTAGGTAGGTCGTGTTAGGCCCAGGTCTAACCTTAGGATGGCATGTGAACCGATCGGCTCATTCCTAAGACAATGAGTTAAACATGACATGTATTTATTATATAAGTTCATTATCTCCTTATGATGCAGGTACGACTCTTAAGAGCTCTAATACCTTCTGTTTTTAGAAAAAACCTACAACAAAGAACTGACTTAAGCATCGGAGGAGCAAGCCGGCGATCAACCCCTGGTGTGTCTTTATTATTTTTGCAGGTATCTCCTAGTTGAAGTTAATCAAGTTCATGGATCCAAACAACAGCACCTAGCCTCACCAAAATCAGACTGAAACAACATTATTCTTATTTCTTACTATTACAGGTTGATTTCGATTTACTTGACTTAGCTTTTACGATAACTTTTAAGCATTATGAATGTATTTACCACTCACTGACCACTTTTCTAAGCCAAGTTTGTTAACTTAATTTCTAATGTATGTACATACTCCCTCGTGTTTGGTATGATTAAAAATTATATATAGTGTATTTTAGATAGCTAATCTTACACACTATCCGTTACAATTATATATATGATCTAATGTTGCTTTCATATTGTACACGGCTTCTAGAATTGTTGGACTTTCATGTACATGGGTTTTTTAATGTGCGGTCAGACAGAAATACTCTCATCAATTTCAAATTCGCATTAATTACAACATAGAGTCGTAGACCTTATTAATTGTTCAAGTGGCTTTTAAATATTACATTCTTTTTTTTTTAAGAAAAAAGATAAAAGGGATTATTCACATTATATATATAAAAAAACATTTATATTATTTTACACAAGTTTTTCGCTGTTTTAAAAATATGACCAGAAGTTAAACAACAAAATAAGATAATTGAAGTTTAAAAAGTTCAATCGGTATTAAACAATTACAAAATCGGCTAAAGATTTAATAAAATCAAAGAATTAAAAATATTATTAAAAGAGATTGTACTTATACATCGAATAAATTGAAGTTTAATTGAAAAAAGAGATTGTTAATAAAAATTAGTTGATTTGTAAAATTTATTAATTAATAAAAATTGATTAATTAATTGATCAATTTTTAACGACAAGAGTTATTAAAACAAATTGAACTAGAAAATTAAAAATAGAACCTAAAATTTGAATGACTCAAAATTTTTATGATTAAACCGATTAAATCAATTGAATTTTTTAGTTATTAGTTGCACATATATGAAAACTACTGTGTATTATATATTTCATGTGTATAAGATTTGCTTGAACCTATATTTCTATCGTATTAAAAGTCACTAACAAACTAGAACTAAAATTCTTAGCACTTGACCCACTTTTATTAGTCAAAAAATTATATTGACTAATTACTCAGCCCAGCAGTCAATATAGCCTTTTAGACAAGTACGTTTTGCGCTGCTAATTTTGAGTTTTTGGCAAGTGTATTTTCATATAAAAAGCCCAATTCTGCCGCGATCAACATATTTTTCAAACCTATATGATCTGTATCGCAGTTGGAGGTTTTGTTTGTTTTCATACAATATTTTCTGATTTGAGTATACTTTTACTTCTCAAAAATTGAAGCAAAAGTGAAATTGATATGTAAAAAATTTAAAGTTTAAAAGATTCAATTAGTATTATACTATTATAAAATTAGTTAAAAATTAAATAAAATTAAAGAAATCGAAATATAATTGAAATAGATTTTTTATCTATAAATAAATTTAAAGTTTAATTAAAAAATATATTGTTAAATGAAAATTAATTGATTTATTTTAATTTATAAAAAATTATTAATTTGTCGAAATTAGCTAATTAATTTTGATTGATTTTTAACCATAAAAGTTATTAAAAAACTTAATCAAAAAGTTAAATGCTGAACTAAAATATTGAACAGTCAAAAGTTTTTACGATTAAATTTTTTAATCATTATTTTTATAATTGTATCAATACAATAAAAATAAATAATTATAAAAATAACCTTCACCAAACATTATTTTATAAAGCTAAGTCGTCTTAAGTATCTTGACCGCTTCCTATTTAATCTTTTCTATCGTGCCCCATTAAGGTCAAGATCTTTTAAAATAGATACTTATCATTGTCAAACAATAAGTTGAACAGAAAAAATGGACAATCTCATAACTTTGATATAAGGGGAATGTATACATTATTGGTGGCGTCCCACTACTAGGTATAGGTTGATGGGAATAGAAGTAATGCACCTTCTAGAGAGCAATAATATCATAGAACCAGCATAAGATCATTAACGTCCGTTGACAAACAGACAGTACTGATATTATTAGAGTATGTATTGATGGCAGTGTTAATATTTAGTATGGTCCTCCGACGCTGGTTATTTCGGAATTCTTCCCTCAAGATAAGGGACTATGGGTGCAATTCAATCTTACCAATTTGTTTAGTTGAGCTTTTATCAGTAGAGCTTTTGTCAGTAGAGCCTTTCTGAAAAGAGCTTTTTTTAAAAGTCAGTTGACTGTTTGACTGTTAATTAAAAAAACAGCTTTTTAAAAAGAGCTTCATTCAGTAGACTGTTTGACAACATAAAAATAAAAAACACTTTTATTAATTTTAACTATATTTTATTTTATACTAAAATTATTTATGCTAAAGTGTGGTGGTGTCTTTTTGATTAATTGCACGTTAATTGATACACGTGTTGAAGGCAACTAAGAGAATTGGTTGTGAGTAACGGCGATCGTAAAGCTATTAGAAGGGATAAAGAGACTCAACAGCATGCGTAATCTTCTCTGTGTAATCTTCTCAACACCAATCTTATCTACAATCTTCTCTGCGTAATCCTTCCCAATAGCAAGCGTAATCTCCTTATATATGACTGACTTTAGATAGCTTTAGATATCTTATCCTTGTTTTAGAAATAATTTATCTTGTAAACTAAAATCTAAGTTGAATTCAAATTCAAACTCTCTCGTGTAAAAAACTTTGGCTTTATAAATACAACAGTAGAACCTGTGCAAGGTGTGCAGGAAGAGAATATTTTACACCCTCCTTGTATCTTTCTTTATGGTATCAGACCCAACAAAAGCCTAGTTATTAATCAGCAATTCTATCACCGTGAATCCCACATCCTTAAAACTTACCTTGTCACCAACAAATCTTCATCTGATTAATATGTGTTCTGTTAAGCTTCAACTAGATACCTACCTCATATGGCAAAACCAAATGCTAACCCATCTCATTGAAAATCATCCCCCTGAAAGAATTACCATTGGAAAAACATGTGTTGATCCTAGCCATAACTACTTAGGGGTTATGGAAGGAGAGGAATCTTAGAAGGTTCCAAAATAAGGAAAAAAAATTATAAGTAGACAATCATACAAGTCATACTACATAACATATATGAACAATCCATATGTTTTGAACTAGTGCAAAGAATTGTAGAGTTGCGTAAATACCTGAAAGGCAGCAAATCCCACAACATGCAAAACATCCTTGAACGTTGGTGCGATCTTCAAGCAATTACAAGAGCTGATCGATGACAAATAAAGACTTAGGCAGCGGAACAATCAGTCAAAGGTAGATAGTATGGTAACTCTTACCTGATGGTAATTAGAGTACTGAAGGGAAGAGATGCAGTAGCAAAACAGACCCTCAGAAGGGAAAATGGGATTTTCCAATCCCTAGCTTGGTTAAGTCTGGAGGTTTCAAAGGTCCACAGAAGGAGTATCTTACCCTTTGCAAACCGACAGTGCTGAGATGGTTTAAAACGATGTGTTTTAATGTAATTGCTTGGTTATGGGGAGTCTAATTCTTCTCATTCTCATCTCTCCGGACGTAAGTGTGCTTTGGTTTCTATATATTATGGAAACCTTATCTTGTGAACAGTGAACTATTCTTCTCATATACTTTTTATTTTTTATTTTAAATATTATTGGTCATACGTATGATATATGAGTTGTAGTGGAAGGAGTTAACAAAGATTTGCAATCACCTACATAAGCCAATTATGTCCATTAATTTCAATTATTTACATGATTTGCACTAGACTTCATTAACAAAATTGCGAAATAAAAAACACAAATGAACACAATGGAGAATTAATATGTTCATTTTGTAATTTTAGATTTGCCTTCTATCTATATACTTTGTTTATAATAAATCCATTAACAAATTAAATTCTTAGTTACAATTGTTGTTCACTTATATTTTATTATTTTATTACTATAGTTTACATAGATATAGTCATTTCATATTACCATAGTTTAAATAGATATAGTGTAACACACTACTATCATAAAGCATATATCCGAACATTCACAAGATATTTGAGGACATACCTTATGCGAATGACATGTTAGAACAATCACCTTCACTTAAGGTGGAATGATACAAAACACAAGTATTCAAAAGATCATTTTTCAAAAGATCATTTTTTCCCATTTCATTCACAAACATAAACATTCATTGTGTTATTACACTCTTATTTCATATATATATATATGTAATACACAACATATGAGGGTTCACAACTCTATACAAAATGTACAACATGAAAGGGGATGCTAGACCCAAATGTTCTAACTAGACTCTTCAGAACTAGTTGACCAGACCTTTGAGTCATTTTTATTTCCAAAAATTAACAATACTAAACTGCTACTAGATTGTCTTAGAAGTTAGGTCCCCTCAGTACCTGAAAATCAACATTGCAATTTTGATGAGTTTGCGAACTCAGTGAGTGAACCATCATCGATATACTCACTCAAGTCAGAACATAAACATCATAAGTATATAACCAAATTCACAAATATATCACATTATTCATAATCAAATCTCACATTATTCAGTTTTATGTACCAAATCACAGTATACATCATATTTCAACAAGCACATTATAAATACAAACATGTCATATAATCATTTCAGAAAAATCCAATCATTCAACTCAATCATCTGTATCATCAACATGTACAAATATATATATATATATATATATATATATATATATATATGCAAATTCATATGCGACTCCACTTTCATTTTTATTTTGTTGTGATCAAGTGCCTATTTAACTGTCCTATACCTATTGTGGATATCGGGCACACTTTATAACTATCTCATACTTATTGTGGATATTGGGCTCATTAACAACTAAGCATGTGGCTCTTATGCACATTTCCTGAGCTTTAATCTCTTTTTCACATGAGTCACTCCAGTTACAACTCCTTTATCTGATCATGCATAACAGAGTAAGTGCACATTCATTTATCATATTCATCATATCTAAGTCCGGCATTCAATACTTAGTTGAGTACTCATTTCACTTTGCACATACATATTTAAAACACTTCTAATACAATCCCAAATATCAAACTCCTCAAACCATCAATGTCCAAAATTATCAATATCACAATCATATCTATAACAGTTTAATATTTGAAAATTAATCAAAAACAATTCAAACATAGTGAGAAAACATCTAGGTTAACTCACATAATTTAAACAGAAGCACATATATAATTGAGATTACATATCTAGATCAATTCACAATATGCTCTAGAATAGTTATTGCCTTGATGACCCAGCAATATCTGGACACTGACGATCAATTGTGCCTCTATATCATGTAATACACACATATTTACACATTACTAACTTGTTTAATCTAATGAGTACTCAATCGTACACATGTATATATGATATGTCCAATGCTCAATTATGGGTATGTATCATTAATCACAAGTCTTGATCATACATTCATTATAGCTTATATACATCTAGTTTGCAATTTGGTTTATGCCTTAAGTAAGTTTGATTATTCTCAATTCATTAATCATGCATTCATCAATCCTTTTCTAGCATTATATATTCACGTCCAATTCTCATTCAATCATACATATTTCATTGCTTATATCCTTTGGATCTCAATTGTGTTCATAAGAACATCCTTATTCCATTAATAACTAATACTTCCCAAATTAATATACATTGATATCAAACAATTCATTCCTTAATTTATAATCTCAATTAACAACTTATACTTATCAAACACTTAATCACTTAATCAAGCAACTTTCTAGCTTTATTTCAAGCCCCAATTATGTCCTAATGCACCAAAGTAAAGCAACTTACCCTTATATGGTTTAACCATCACACAAAACACATTTTTTTTCACTTCAAAGCATTTACACGATCGTGGGAATGAATCGAAAGTTCACCTTCATTTTCCTTCATCTTTTCTTCCAAATTTTAACACCTTCATGATAGTCCATCAGTTATATCTCATCTATACCTTAAAGATACTTCAATTTCTCATCAATTCATCTCTAATTCCAATTAAAAATCATTCAATTGGTAACTTATAAACAATTTATCTTTTATGCATCAAAAACTGAATAGAAGCTTTCGTTCACTTTTATACATGTAATCCTAACTCTTTCCTATTTCAAGAACACTACACTAGCACCTTTCTTTAGTATAAATTCACCTTTAACATACTTCAATTCTCAATCTAATTCATCCTTAAAACAACCTATAACCTAGGGTTTCCATGTATCAAAAACAAAACCAATTTATCCATTAAATTCTAAGCACATTTTATCGTCAACCTTATATGCAATTCATCTCAATTCATCCCTAATCAATTATCATGAATGTTATGCTCACATATGTCACAATAGGGCAATCAATCACTTACTTGTTTAGCTCAAAGTCCCCTCAATTAACAAGCTAACCAAACCAAGCATTCAAGCATATGCCAAAAACAAGATGGAAATAAAAGGGTTTCAATCACAAGATGAAGGCTGCAAAATTTTGGCAAAATTCAAGGTTATGGAGATTGTATGGGTGTGTCGATAGTGAGGAGGAAGAAGAAGAGAGCATGTGATCAAAAACATGAAAGAAGATGGTCTTTCAAATGTGGGAATCGTGGGGTACAAGTGTGTGGTGAGGGGTGAGACACATGGTGTGACACTTGTCAAGTGGAGAGCTATATCATGTGTCTTCTTCTCATGCTTCCCATTGTCACCTAATGTTTGGTCCACTTGTCACATAGTTTCTTAGGCCACTTGTCACTCGTGTATTCAAGCCATTTGTCATCCAATTAGTTAAGTCATTTGTCACTTATTTACAATGCCACGTGTCACCATTTCATAGGTCTAATCAACCTAACTTTTCATGTGTCAATTTATCTTGCCCTTTGACATTTTTCCTAGACTAGATGCACACATCTTTCCATCAATCACTCAATTGCAACATCAAATTTCCAAATTACTAATTATAATTCATCAAAACAAAATTTAAGACATAATCAACACATAAGTACATCATAATTAGTTAAAACCTTTCATACCATGGAATATGTCAATTGAGTGCATATACTATCTTTACAATATCTTTAAATCATGATTCATATGTGTATGCAAATATGATGTATGCAAATGAAATGCATGTCGTGTATTCTCATATGATATGACTCAATCTAACAATTAAATCCTTAAGTGTAGAAACGAGTTATTAAATATAGTCATTTCATATATAGTTAAGTAACATAATGCTATATTATTTATGGAAAAAAAATAGTCACTTCATTCTTATTACTAGTTATCTCCAATTTAGAAAGGAAATGGTTCAATTTATGAAGATAGGTAAGTAACATGGTAATTGAACCATGATTATAGTTAGGACATTCCAACTAGGAAGTAGGGATGTCAATTTTGGCCTGGTCATTACTTCAAAGATGATGTTGATTTTAACATTTTTTTAAATATATATAAAGTACATTAGGTTGGCACAACCCGCCAGTGGCCCATCAGGCCATGGCTCGAGCCATGGGTTGATCAGGCAAGGCCATAGGCCAACTTAACCCGTGGTCGGGACATTCCTACTAGGAAGATAGTGCACCAAGCTATTAGGTCAGGTCGACTTCATCCTTTTCCTTAGGGATTCTAGATAAGGGAAATCTAGGGAAGCCCGGTCTATAAAATAATAATTTCCAACCCATCTCTAACAAAAGTGATTTATCAAATTCTTTTTATCTGATTTGTAAATCCCAGCAACTCCGATTGTCACTTCTTTCTTTTACATGCCAAATTAAAGAAGAATAATTTACAATTTAATAATATTAAACCACTTTTGATAGTTGAAGAAAAACAGGCCAATTTATCATTTAATTGTGTGGCTATATATATAGTTTACAACAGTGAACCGAACCAAAGAATTAGCTACTAATTGACCAGTCAAATTCAAATGGTCAGTTTGGTTTGGTTTTGAAATCATGATTTTAATAAACCAACATGTTTTTCGAAAATTTAAACAAAAACATGACTGACCATATAGTCATATAGATAATCATATTAAACAAAACCTTTAACGGACATAGTTTCATGCATTGTAGTATACTAATCCGTGTGCTTCACATTTGCATTTTAAGATTTTAAATAAGAACACAATTGACTATATGACCACATACTAAATCGTGTTAAGAAAACCTTAATAAAACTTAGTTTTAGACTTGGTTGTGTAATGTTCATAGTTTTATATGAAAACCATCATACTATAACTATACCGATCATAACTCGTAGTATAAAACGTATCATTTCCACGAGAATTGATTAGTCACCTAACAACTTAAATGTACTTTATCTAAGGTAATAAAGATTTAATGAATTGAATTAAAATAAATAAAATAAAATTGAAATAAACTAATAAAACTAAACAATTGAATAATTGAAGCTAGCAATAAGAATGAAGTTAATCAATAATGGAAACTTAAGGGTTATTCAATCTTTGTTTTGTCTTCCTTTTATCTTGTTAATTCAATCATGATTGATCCTAGATATTCTAAGGTTTATGATTACCCTCTCTCGAGATCTAATCAAATAATCACAATTGAAATAGATAATAATAAAATTGCAACCTCTCAATTCACAAAACTAATCCTAACTACTCAATTGGAATTGAAGCAATCATAAGGATAATTAAGTCACAATTAAGATCTCTCTTCAGTTATTTATTAATTTTTTATTTACAGATCTATTAAGTTACCAACTTTTGTTGCGCACCTTAACATAAATAACTTGATTCAATCTGTCAATTTATTGTCAAGTATAAGTATAACAAAAATCACAAAGCATTAATGTGTATTGAATTCAACAATAATAAACTTTAACAAAACAGTTCAAGAATAATCCCTAATATGGATTTAGAAATCCATAATCATGTTCAACATTCTACTAATCCAAATAATATCCAAGACAATGAAATATAAGAAGAGAAAAGAAAGAAAATAATTTTATTTCTTGATTTGGAAATTCTATAGTTGATCTTGATGTCTCCACTTTGATCCCTTTGATTCTAATATGCAGCCTCCTTTTTGGTGTCTTTCTTTACTTTAAATACTTCTTGAGGCTTCTAGGGTTCTTTCTAGGATTTCTCCACTTAATTTGGTTCCAAAAATAGCCCCAAAACTTCAAAAATACACAAATTTTGCTAGAAAACATTGTGCATCCTACCCATACTCTCTATCATGATCGTGACGGAGGCTCATCCCATGCACCAGCTGCTCATGCATGATCATGATTGTGACAGAGGCTCATCCTTTGCACTAGCTGCTCATTCGTGCATCTTCCTATTCTTCCTATTCTTCATCTTTTCTTCAATTTTCCTACTTTAACTCACTAACAAGACGCATCAGACAACCCTTGAAACATAAAATTAAGATCAAATTCTTACTTTTAAATATTAAAAAATTAAAACACATAAAACACTATCAAAAACACAGTTCTAAGTCCTAAACACATGATTATCATTTAATAAAACACTTAAAAACAAACTTAAACTTCTAGAAAGCATATTAAGTTTTATACCTATCAACATCTCCATACTTAAATCTTTGCCTATCCCTAAGCAAAACTAAAACCACAAACAAATAAAACACAAAAACACATAAGCACACAATCATGCAACAATGCAATAATGGGGGCAGTTCTAGGACAAAGAGTAGGAAAAGCTTTGCATGTCATTTACTATGCTTCTAAGACTCAAACCCAACTCAATTGAATTATTCGACTACTGAAAAAAAATTGTTATCTGTGGTTTTTGCTTTAGAAAAATTTCAATCGTATTTGATTGGTGCTAAAGTGAGTGTTTATTTTGACCATGCAACTTTATGATACTTGCTCACGAAGAAGGAAGCAAAACCAAGGTTGATCAGATGGATTCTCCTCCTTTAGGACTTTAACTTGGAGATTAGAGATAAGAAGGGGCAGAAAACATGATGGCTGTTGGACCATTGGTGGTTGACAAATTAAATCCTACTTATGTTTTGATAATAATAAAATGTATAGAATTGATTAAGAAATTATTTCAGGTGTTTTGGATTAAAGTAAATCAAGACAGCATTAATCTTCAATGGGCAAGATATAAATCATTGCGAAATCAAGAAGGAAATAATCTTCAACACACAAGAAATACTCAAACATGAAGATTATGGGAAGATCTGATTAAATATATCCATTAGAGTCATCACTAGTCGACTACATTGTGGCAAGTCGACTAATAATATTTAGACATGTAAGTGGGGCATGAAACAAGTCGACTAAGATGTTACAAGTCGACTAGAAATCAGGCAAATAGGTGAACTAGTCGACTATCATGGAACTAGTCGACTAATCGAAGAGCGAAGATGAAACCTGCATTGAATTTCGTTGGTACTAGTCGACTATAATAGCTCGACTAGTCGACTATGAAGTGAAGCTGAACAAACTTTATCCGGATTAATCACAAATGGAAAGGAGAAAGTTTAGCAACGTCTATAAAAAATCAAGCAACGGCTAGAAGAAGATTTGCAATGTCTATATTCATCTCTAGCCTGCAAATAAATAAAGGTCCATCAAGGGATCGAGTTGAATTGTCCGAAAAAGGAAAAGCATACCACTATTGTTACCAATTTACTCTCAATTGTTCTTAGCTTGTTTCAAATCTGTATTGAGTATTGTTCCTTCATCTTTATTATTGTTATTTTTTTTAGTTGAGCAATTGGTGAAAAATCACTTGTGAGGTAGGATTTGTGCCGGAAAACAAATCGATTGTAAGGGTAGCTTGAGCCGGAAATCAACAGGAGTTGTAAAAGTTCACACTAAACTAAAAAGTGTGCAATAAAGTGATTTGTCAAATCCTAAGTGAGAGCTTAGGTAGAGGATGTAGGTCTTAGCACTGAACCTCTATAAAAACAATGTTTGCCTTTCTTGCCTACTCTTTACATTTAAATTTGTTTAAATTGTTTTGTGTGTATTAACTTCTGATTTTCTTGTAGAACTTTAAGAAAAAGGTTAAAAGATCTATTCAACCCCCCTTCTAGATCGTTTACAAAAATCAGTGAGTGAACTCTCCATACACCATTCACTGCATTTTCAAATTTTGTCATATTCCATATTTTTCTCTCAACCTTCATTTTAACACTCATTTCCATCTCAAACCATCATTTTACAATTGATCTTTAACTCAAAAACCATTTCTTTGATCATCTCTAAGTTTTCATCAACTCACGTACAACACACATATATATATTTACATGCACAGTGAAGAAACAGAAAATAGAGCATACCACTTTCTCATTCTTTAATTTTCTACATTTATCTTATACACCATTTTATTGTTATTTCAAACTCCAAAACTCAATTCCACAACATCTGATCACTTTGCATCCCATTAACACAATGTTTATAAATATATATGTTGGGCTCGGGCCCCGTATGTTCGATCCTCGAGGCGGCCCCTCGGGTTGCGCCGGCGACGGCGCCCAAATACCGTCGGACCCGATCCCAACATCCATATAAATCTATAAATACAATTCGATTCATACAATCATACATATACTCATACATATATTCTACACATGCATTCTAAACATCCATTCATCATTCCAATTGTAGCGCCCCCTTTACCATAAAGTACCCACCGGAACGTCTGTAGGTCATTCCGGTACATATTCTACGATAAGAGACCACTACTGACAACTACCACTAAACTCCTCATGGCATCACAATCATAAAGCAGTACGAAGAAAT
>JANJEY010000007.1:17990325-18016794 GCA_024703695.1 Erythroxylum cataractarum | reverse complement strand
TTCTCATTTAATTAACAATCCATAGAAAATATTCCATAAAGCTTGACAATCAAAATAAAGCATTAAAGGTCTCCATCTGATTTCCATCTAAATTCTCGAACCCTTGAAACAAATTTCCGAACTCCCCTTCTTCATAGAACTCGTAGCCCTTTATTTCTAGGTCATAACGGATCAAGAATCACCTCAATTGGACATCTTCACCAAAAGATATGCCCAAAATACTCAAAATTTCACTTTCGAAAAACAGGGGGGCTCGTCGCGGCGAACGACCCTGCTCGCCGCGGCGTGCTCATTACTGCAACACCGCGACGTGCACATTCGTGCACCGCGGCGTACACGTCTTTCGTGCATGCTGCGACGTGCACATGGTGCACGCGGCGTGTCACCAATTTTCCGCATGCCGCGACGTGCTCTTGCGCACGTCGCGACGTGCAGTTCGGAGTTGCGACTCCGAACCCCTGTTTTCTGCATTTTCCGACTTCAGTCCTTACCCAAACTCAAATGCAACATCCATAAGCCTTAGATCAAGCCTTAAACTACATTTCTAACCCATTAACAACTTAAAACCATGCACAAAACCAGTAACCCAACGAAATCTAACCATATTTCCTTTCAAACCCTAAACCATCGATTCTCAAACATTCCACTTATCTAATGGATTTATCCAACTGAAACAAGACTAAGCAAAGCTGAACTTACTCGGAAACATCTTAAATCTGTCGAAAACCTTGAAGATCGAAAATCCATCTTCTCTTCGCTTCTTCTCCACCGACGGCGCACTCTCCTTCTTTCTTCTATTTCCTCTTCTTTCCTTTTCTAATTTCTTCCTTTTACACCTAAAGACATTGGACAAAGACCATAATACCCCTTTTAGCTAAGCCCAACTCCATTCCAACTCAAGTAAACTTCCCAAAATGCCCTCATAAACTTTTATCCAGTAATTCTCATTCAACCATATTAAACTCAAATAAACCCACTAATATTCTCAAGTTAATCAAATCAAGGCATAAAACCACAATTATCACAATTCATGCTTAATATCATCATAAAAAAAATTCGAGGTCTAACAATTTATCTGTATTGTAACAAACATTTGAAAGATAGAGGAATCACTAGATCAAATAAACATTTAGTTAGAGTATTGATATAAAGTTATTAAGTTAATTTTGATATCTGACTTCATTTGTTTTTACAGATAAGTAGAAAGAAGTGCAAGTATTCCTAATAATTCAGTCTTTTTAGAAATGTTTAATGATCTAACTTGGGGTCATACTAGATTAGTTCCTGGAATGAAGAATTATACCATTTGTCTGTACTACAATAAGCATTTGAAAGGTAGAGAAATCATTAAATTAAAAAGCATTTAGCTGAAATTAAAGATGATGTAGAGCCTTTTAAAAAATGAACCATGATGTGAAATGGCAAATGGAGACTTTGCTTGAAGAGTATCAGCATGAGAAAGATAGAACGTAAATATTAAACTAAGAAATTGGTAGTGAAAGTTCTTTTATTAGTGGTCAAGATGATAGTGGGGATGTTAAAGGTGGCAATATTCCTACCCAACAAAAAGGGAATGTTGCACCTGATGTTGGGAAAAGAAGAAGATAAGTGTCTAATTTTTTACACCACAAATAACTCCAAGAACTCAACCTTCAATCCTTAGTGCCTTACAATTTAAAGAATGGACTCATGATGTGGACATGGCAATGACTAGATGGTGGTTTGATTGAATAACTTTGTTTATGAAATAAAAAATTATTCGGATGAAAGAAGAATAACTTGGGGCTACTTATAGGTGTTCAATAATGTATGATGGTTAGACAAGTAGAAGGCAAGAACTTATTATTAATTTTTTCCTTTGTTCTATAAAGTGGACAATGTTTTTAAAGTCTATCGATGCAGCTAGCCCTGTTAGGAGTGTTGATACTCTTTTTCAGATATTTGATGAAGTTGTGAACAAAATTGAGCTAAAGTTGTGAACAATAATTATTGACAATGATTCTACTTATAAAGTAATTGGAAGAAGATTACAAAGAAGGTATAATTCTTTTTATTGGATTTCTTGTACTATACATTGCATTGATTTAATGTAAAAAAATACAAAAGATACTAGATATTTTTATTATTGATGAGACTATACAGAAATTAAAAAAAGGTAGTTAAGTTTATCTATAATTGTGTATGGGTCCTGAATTTAACGAGAAAGAATTTCACAAGTGGAAGGAATTTGTGTCATCCTGCTATTGCAAGATTTGCAACTAAGTTCTTATCAATTATGTGTTTTATTATGATAAAGAAGGAGTTGAGGCAAATGTTTAAAAGTGATAAATGAATTACATCTTAGTATGCTAGGTCTAATGCTAGATTGGAGGTTTTTCAGAATTATACTTAAAGATAATGAATTTTGGTCATATGAGTTTATGAGTCTTTGGTGACAGTATATTGTCTGGCAAATAGTTATGAGAAAGCAATAATGAGTTATTTTTTATAATGCCTTAAAGAGGGAGAAGAAAGCAATTAAGGCCAATAAAAAAGATAGATCTTCTTTGTACACACCTTAGCTTGCATTTATTAATGAGAGATGAGTATTTTTCATTGTTTACAGTTGGGACATTTTTTAATCCTAGTGTCTATTTTATACCAAGTTTTACAAAGAAAGCTGAAATTAATAGAGGGATATTGTTAACTATTACAACTCTTATTGCCCATGAGATAATGCAAGATCTTTTAAGCTCACAAATAGAGATTTATAAGGATGCTTCTGGTGATTTTGGGATGCTTATTGCTATTCATCAAATAGATAAACTTAATCCAAGTTTATATTTTTAACTTTTTTTTAATTGTTGAGAATTAATGATTACTTTATTTTGTTTATAATGTTACTTTTATTATCTTACAGTTGTTTGGTAGGACCAATTCAAAAATGGTGTTCTAAAATTACAAAAGTTTGCAATTCAAATTCTAAGCTAATGTATGAGTGTAACAAGATGTGAAAGGAATTGGAATATATTTGAATTCATTTATTCTAAGAAAAGGAATAGATTGAAACATAAAAGATTTAACAACTTAGTTTTTATTCGATACAATTTAAAGCTTTGAGAAAGATATGTTATTCTAATTATTAAGTTGATTATTTTTTGTGATTTATTAATAATTTAATGTTATTTGCTTACTATGACTATTAATAGAAAAAGTAGTTTTATAGATCCAATTTGCCTTGACCATACCAATCTTTTGGCATATTGGTTTTTGAGGAATCGAGTTTGAAAGATGAGAGTAAATTAGAAGATAATCTTGGAAAGAAAATTATTGACATGTCATTTTATACAATGAATTTGAATGAAGATGATGATGAGACTCCCCTCAATGATGAGAATTTTGTAACAAATGAGAAATATAATCAATGCGATTTGAGCGGATATTCAATTGAATAAAGTTTCAGGTTTTCATTTATTCTCTTCTTTTAATTTCATTTATATTTGACGAATGTTTAAATTCTATATATGCAATATAAATATAGTTGTAATTTTTTTTGTTTCAGATTTCATTAGTAGTTTATTGTTTCCTCATAACGAACTCCTATTATAAATTGTAATACTTAGAGAGTGGCCTTCTGTCTCGAGCTGGCCGAGAAGTCTTGATAAAATCAGTAGCTCAAGCTATTCCAGCATACTGCATGTCAGTTTTTCTTTTGCCCCAATCCTTCTGTGAGGAACTACAGATTATTATGAACAGGTATTGGTGGAATGGTAAAAAGGAAAACGGCCGAGGTATAAATTGGCTTTCTTGGGAAAGGATGTCTGCACCGAAACTGGAGGGAGGGATGGGTTTCAAAGATCTTCATCACTTTAATATTGCTATGCTTGGTAAGCAGGGGTGGCGTTTGCTTACGCAGACAGATACTCTTTTTTATAATATTTTTAAAGCTAAATACTTCCCATTGGGGGATTTTTTTGAAAGCTTCTAGGGGTGTTAATCCGAGCTTTGTGTGGACAAGCATTTTTGCCAGTATTGAATTGTTGAAGAAAGGCGTTCGGTGGAAGCTTGGTAACGGTAGAAGCATCCTTGCTGGTAAAGACCCTTGGATCCTGAAGCATCATCCTTTTGTAGTTGATGACGGTGATCTGTCTATAGATGATGCTTTGTTGGTTTCGGACCTTTTAGTAGATAATGGTCGTCGGTGGAATATTCCGCTGCTCATGGAGAAGTTTTCTGCGCAAGATGTAAGTTCCATTCTCTCTATCCCTCTTAGTATGTTCAATACTAATGATTCTTTGTTGTGGCATCATGAGAGGAATGGGATTTACACTGTTAAATCCGGCTATCGAATTAGTCGATATGAACACGGAACAAGGATCGGTGCTAATGATGTCCTATGGAAGAGGGTTTGGGAGTTACAAGTTCCTCCCAAGCTTCGTGATTTTATGTGGAGGGCGTTGCGTGGAGTGTTACCTACAAAGGTATGTTTACAGAGCAGGGGGATTGATGTTGATGGACTTTGCCCTTTATGTTTTTCTATGGAAACAGTTGATCATACTTTTCTTCATTGTGCAAAAGTTGTTAAGTGCTGGCATCTTGTTGCTATTGTTAATTTAACAGTCAATGACTCTCTTGATGGGAAGTTTAGGCAGGTGTGGAATGATTCGGGTAAGGAGGTGGCTGAACTTTTTTCTTTTGTTGCTTGGCACATATGGAATGCTCGAAATGATTTCCTTTGGGACGCTAAGATTTTGTCTCCAAATCAAATTGTGTATAATGCTGTGTCTCATTTACTTGAATGGCGTTCTTTGAATAGAATTCGTTCCTCACAGAATAATTATGGTAGACAGCCTGCAGATGTTACTCAGATGGATGAGAGTCAGCAATCCTTTTTGTTAAATGTGGGGTGGAGTTTATTCACAGATGCTGCACTTTTTCATAATGAAGGAGCAACGGGTTTCGGTTGCGTTGCAGAATCGGCAGAAGGAGGGTGGATTGGAGCTGTGTCTGGGTTTCAAGAAGGGGTATTTGACCCTGCTGTGGCTGAAGCAATAGCCTGTCGTTATGCCATCAACTACGCCACTCATTTCCTTGAGGGAACCGGCGTTGTTTACACTGACAGCCAAGTACTTGTACAAGCATTATCTTCTTCCAAGGTGGACTTTTCTGCTTATGGTTTAATTATCCAGAACTGCAAGTTATTACTTGATGCTAGGCCTAATATTGAAGTAAAATGGATTACAAGACATTTAAATCGGGCCGCTCATTCTCTTGCCCGTGGTTCCATTCCTTTTTCCCGTTATGTAATTTGGGAAACGATTCCGGATGTAATCTCATCCTTTTACCGTTATTAATGATATTGGCTTTTTGCCTTTCAAAAAAAAAAAGTTGATTTAGTTGGGTTGTGTTAGAGTTGAAACTATATTTCAACAAGTTTGCTCCCAGTGGCCTTTATGTCTCAAAATCTGCTTTTGGAATTCTTTAAATGTAAATCATTGAGACCAATTTTATGGATTGGAATTTCCTAAAGCTATTAAAATGTTTAATTCCTTCCACCTCCTAATTCATTTCTTACTTAATAACCTCTTAAAAACATTCCAAATTTGCTAAATAGTTCAAGAAACTAAGTGGAGCCGAAACCTCATCATTGACAGAGATTTAATGAACTTTTATTTGTGTCTGATCAAAGCATAAGGGACTCTTAAATATAACCAAGCTCCTTGAAAATTAGATTAACCAATGCTAGTTATCTAGTTTCTTCCTCATTATCGATTTCCTTATTGTTTATTGCTCAAAGTGAATTGATAGCCCTCATAAGTTAAGTCAATGACCCCAATATTAGCGAAATAAGATCTTATCTCATTACAAAGAAGTTTGATGCAATTCTCACCTTAAGCATCAACAGAGAAGAGGGTGAAGTTGAAATCACCAAGTTGAATTCATGGGGTTGACAAGCCAAATCCTCTCATAAGAAGATCATTCCATATGCTAACTCTTGATAAACCAAAATTGGAGACATAGCTGAATGAAAAAAAAGGCTTTACAATTACTCCATCTTAAATTTATCAACATATGAATTACCTGTTCATTATCAAAGGAGTTAATACCTTAAAACTCTTTTCCAAATAAAAAACAGAATCTATTCTCTCCTAATGGTGAAATTGAGGATTGGATATAAAATGTCAACCTATTTTAATGAACCAAAGCTCTTTACAAGCTAACTCCTTGAGCTTTGTTTCTTTGTTAGGTCCGTGTTTTGCATACCGGGGCGAACAGGCCCCGCGTACCTCAAGGTTGCACGCGACCACAACCTTAATCGGTATTGTCCTCTTTGGTACTCGAATTCGAGACCTCAATGTTTTGTTGCATCTAACTGCACGCCTCTTACCATTGAAGTCTCGAGTTCGAGTACCAAATAGGACAATACCGATTAAGGTTGTGGTCGCGTGCAACCTTGAGGTAAGAGAGACATGTTCGCCTTAGTACGCAAAACACGGACCCAACATTCTTAATGTTCAAAAACCAAAGGTTTAGTGGAGGAAACATAATCAACAACTTGTTGTTTATTAGGGTTATTAATACCCGTCATATTCCAAGCCATAATAATCCAAAAGGAAGGTTAAAAAGAGCATGCACCTTTGATGCTTTTAATCTTTACTTTCCTATAAAATTTCCTTTTGAAAATAAGGGCAAAGGAGTTAGAGTTACCCGCATCAGATAAGTGAGTAACCATTTCTATACTTTCACAAGTACTTGGAGGGCTAAGAGAAGAAATAGTGAAATCAGGAGCCTTAAACATCAAATCAAAGTTTTTTTATAAGTCAAAGTAACTAGACCTGCGCTTTCACCACTCAATACATCCTTCGTAAGAGATGACATAATGATTATAGGTGAATTAACCTTATAAATTGAGCAACCAGGAACAACAAGCTCAAGCTCATTAACAATATAAGCAGGTGCTTTAGTACACTCAAATGTAACACTAGATAGATCACTAATATCAATATGATGCCCATTGCTATTAAGATAGATTAAACATTTCCTACTATCAGACTTGTCTTATTAACAACATTAGATTGCTTATTTCCTTTTGGCATATGCATTTAAGGATGGGTTATAGGGCTCCAAGCCTAACAATTCATTATAATCATACCATTCCTTTTTGAAAAATCGTACCATTCCTTAACCATTCTTTTCAAGAGTTATCTAGTGTCAGATTCCAATGGTAAGTGACATGAACAACATCCTCCTCAAGTTCTTCTTTGTCATTCAGTAGCATTAAGGGGATTACATTGGGCAATTTCTGAGATATTTCCACCTGAGCATAAAGCCTATTCTATTCAAGGTGGCCATATGCTATTTAATCATAGAGGTTGGCCTATATAACTTACTATATAGTTTAGATCAATTATGGACTAATATAGATGGAAATTGGTGTTAGTACAATATGCGCTCAGTCATTCCCTTTCTCCTTAAAAGGATTCATCTTTGAATCACGTACATTATACAAAGATAAATCAGCAACATTAAAAATAACACTCACATTACCATATTTGCTTGGAAAATATAGTTTGTAGGCATTGTCATTAATCTTCTCCAACACTTGAAAAGGTTCATCTCCTTTAAGCTGTAGCTTAGACCTCCTTTAAATAGGAAACCTCTTCTTACATATATGAACCCAAACCTAATCTTCGGATTTAGAAATAACCTTTATACACTCTTTATTAGTTTATCTTGCATATTGTTCATTTTTTTCTCTCTCCATGTTATCACAAACCTTAGCATGCAAATCCATTAAAAAAACTTATGTTTATTATCCAAATCAATATGTTCATTACTTAAAAAAACTAGTATATATGTATAAAATTACAAGTAGTTGGTGCCTGTTAATGTAGCACCTTCAATCTCACAATTACTAGCATAGGCACTAACTCTCTTTCTTTTCTCTCTATTTTGCACTTCACACTCTAACTTTTTATTCTTATTGTGCTGCACTATTCTGTTTTCACTTTTCTGCATACACTCACTTTCTTATCACTGTTTTCTTTTGCTTAAGTGGTCACTTGTTTTTCACTCACCTTACACTCTTTTTCTTGAGCTATCTATTTATTCAAACCACCAATGATTTTTATCCATAATTTCCTTATGTTCCTATTAAAACTCTCTACAAAAGTCCTTATATTAATTGCTAGGTAGAGCTCGAACAATAGATAGAGGAATTAGAATGATATATTGAGACTAAAGATTTTTAGAAACCATAGTAGACGAATCAAGGACAATGTTTGACTACACTAAGTTGGATTTGAATGGGATACAAATTAAATTAAACATTATTCAGATGGTGCAACATTTTGTCTAGTTTAATGGGCTATACGATAAGGATTCAATGAACATATAGCCAATTTTCTAGAGATTTGTGACACCTTTAAGATCAATGGTTTCACTAATGATGCAACTAGATTAAGATTATTTCCGTTCTCCTTGAGGAAATAGAATATTTTTATGGTTATATCATATTTCGTGCCTATCGTTGGAATTCTTGAGTTTATAACTTCATTTTTTTCTTATATTTCTTTTCATTAAAATAATGAACTCATCATTAGTATTTATGTTTTGTTATCATCAAAACACCAATTGGAACATCCTTTGGTTCAACAATGTTGAAAATAACAAGGTTATTATCTAATAAATGGTTTAGATATTAAATACTTGATATGAGCTTAATTGTTGATACATTTAATCCTTGACACTTAGTGATTAATGCCTTAAAATACTTAAGATACTTACTTTAGTTCATATTTGATCTTAGGTACAATTTGGAAGCATAATAGCTAATGTGAACCAAAATTATACTCGTTGAGCTATCTTCTTGAGATTTACACTCAGTTGGCTTCATGGAGCAAGAAGGAGAAGGTTTAGAATGAAGAAGGGGCAAGAAAATATTAAAACAAATGAAAAGATGCAAAGTTATGGCTATGGGAGGTGTCTCACAGCCATGAAAATTTTGTCATGGGCGTGACAATAGGTGTCATCGACGTGACACACCAAGTCATGCCTATGACTTGCCACCTCCTATTTTTAACCTGCATTTTTTTACTATAAAAGCATTAAGTTCTGACGGCGGACACAATTTTGAAAACAAATTGATTTTCTTTATTCCTTCTTCAGTTTTTGACCTCTCAAAGGCGATTCACGGGTCTTTCTTGGGGATTGATGGAGAAGATAGAAGGCTAAGCTCCCCGACGTCGGTCTGGAGGTGAAGTTGATGCTGAGGAGCACATTTAGACATATTGTCGTGTATCATTTTCTTTCCCTCTTTTTGGATTGTTTATGTTATCTTGTGTTTATTGATTGGGTATCGTGTAAGAACAATTTTGAGGCTCTATTGGATTGCTTTTCATGAGAACCCATTGCTATAACTTTGAATACGATACGTAATAGTTGTGTTTGAATTTGTTTGTGGCAACTAATGATATTATATCATTAGGAAAACGTGACCTAGGTTAAATAATCCAAACTTGTGTGATTATTGATTAGATTGGTCCCTTTTTCTTACTCGTAAGGTGGTTGTCCGATTAAACTTAGAGAGCTTAGTCTACTTATTCTATAGTTAGGGTTAATTAATGAGCTCTTCTTAATTAACTACTACCTAAGGAAAAATCAGGATTAACAGAGCTTGTTGTTAATTCACGATCAATAATCTAAAGAGAGGTGAGAAAATGATAATGCAATGACGTACATGAAATTATGTGTAGGCCGAGATTAAACTGAAGAATTGGATTTCAAACCATTTATCAATTTCATCACTTTGCTGTTGTTTAAATTGAGTTGCTTTTATATATTCAATTTTACTTTGTTTTTTAATTTGCATTGAACCAAACCGCCTTGTTTTACATAAATGTATCATTTAGGAAAGTAATTGAATTAATCTCTATAGGATTGACTTTGACTTATCATTGCTATAATTGTAGGTTTAGTTATTTTGTGTAGTGTTAAGACACGTCACGTCAATACTACAAACTTAGGGATTGTTTATCAAGAAAAACTTAGACAAATCTACAATTGATGGATATAAGCTAACTTTGCAACGATTAATCACAAAGATGCAAGAAAAGGAGGTTTTTCAAGATGAATAAGATGTATTGTGAAGATTAATCACTTTTCTACTTATTGTTAAAGATGAAATATGCTTAATACATGAAAAGCAAGGCTTAGAGAATATCTAATAACTTGCTCCATTTTTTTTGAGTTAAATGGAGCTAAATTCACGTAATTAAGATATATTTAAGGGCTTTAGTTCATTTTGTGTTATTAGTCAACATATTTTATTATAATTGGGCTATAACTTAATTATAAAGCCTAAATAGTGTTAATTTCTTTTTGTAATTTCCTATTTATTTAGGAATTTTTATAGGGTTAATTTCTAATCTAATTAGAATTTCTTAAATTTCTATTCTGATTAGGATTCCTTCTAACATTAAGGATATAATTGAAATAGGATTCCTAGAGTGTTATATTATTAATAGTTGGTATTTTAATCAATGTTACACTTAATAAGAAATGTTCTTTTAAGACTTTAGTTTTCTTTTCCTTTTAGGATTATAGTTTTTGGGAGTTTAAGCCTATAAAAGATTGTCTTGACTTAATTCATGGATTATCAATATAGAAATCAATTTAAGAGTTTTGTTCACCTTTTGTGAAATTTTTCTTTTGATTCTTTCATAAGAACTTCATATGATCTTATCAAGGCAACTTATAGCGATCAAAATATTTATATTTTTGGTTCTAATCAACAAGATTAGTAAGGATCTAGTTTTCTTGATTTAAAAACAATTTTAGAGTTCTGATTCCTTGTGATTCGAGTTTCATGTGGTGGCTTGTATTACATAACTTTATCGGTATATCAAAAGCCATTAGAAAAATAGCTACATATATAAACATATTCACTTTCTTCTCTCTCTCTACAAGCCTCGTTAGTAGCAACATCTTTTACATCTGGTTTGGGTGGGCCACGGATCTTGTTGTGCGCACCGACGCAACAAAATTTTGAGGTCACAGATTCAAACGACGAGATCCGCGCCTGACAACCAAAGGGGACAATACTAATTTAAGTTTGATCTACGCGCACGACAAAATTTGTGACCCACCCAAACAACATCCATGAACAAAAGCACTCAAAATCTTGTCAAAATTTAAAAGTTTTCCGTTGGTAATATCCGTCGTCAAATGATATAACTTCAAAGTCACCCTCTTTTCATTCTTTCTTTAAAACCGAGTGTCTAACCAAAACCCATATATTTTCTTTAGAGTTAAGTGTAAAGAGAGTGGCAGAACATTCTAGTGAAGATTGCATGCTAGATGAAGTAGAACTAGGAAAGAGACGAAAAGAATAATTTAAGAGTAAATAAATCTTTTATAGACTTACTTAAATATTTTAAAAAAAAGACTTCACCCATATTAAGTGAGCCTTTTTAGTACATTATATTGGGTTTTTTTTTTTTATTAAACCTGTACATAGGTTGAGCGTCATCAGGTTGAACTGAAGTACAATTTAAAAAAAATTAATTTTTACGTTCATACTCATCTTAATTTAAAAGCTCAATTTGATACATTATAGAAGTTTAAAATTCGAACCCAACTTATATCTTTTAAAATTTTTAATGATTATTTAAAATATAATTGAAACATATTGGCATATGAAATCACAATAACTTGAATAAAAATATTTAAATATTTTTTAAAATAAAAATAACCATAAATTTATTGTAAAATTAAAATATAGTTTCTTATAAAATTCATAATAAAATAAGCTAAATTTCTTTAATTTCATCATCTTTTGCTCCATCATGGACACTCAAAGAAGAATTATTATCTTTTTCTTAAAAAAAATTAAAATTGGATAAGTAATTTAAAAATATAAACAAAAAATCATAACTATTTATGTGATAAGTAACCTTGACCAAGTCCTTTTGCAGCATCAAACTCTTAAAAATGATGAGAGATTTGATCATATTTAGTTTGATTAATAATATCATTAAAAATGCGGTGAGAGTGTAGAAACCTAACTTTTACCAAACAACTATCGATTATTAAACCTACACATTCTAAATCATAGTCTAAAGATTTTAAACAGACTAAAACACTATCATTGCCTATTTGATTTTTGGTTTAGAACACTAACCATCTCTGGGATGAATATAAATTATAATTTGCAAACAAAAAATATATAAAAAGAACATATATAAGACTTTTATCTAAAGAGCTTTGTCTTCTATTTTACTCCCCGTCAATAACGTGAATAAGAATTTATTATAAATTGCTCTAAATTTAAAATAATAATATATATAAATTTAGACTTAATTTTTTTTTAAAAAAAATTATAATCCAAAATTAATTCTTAAATTTTTTAATCATAAACTCAATATATGGAGTAATTTTTAAAATTCAAGTCCTTTAATTTTTAAATTTAACTTGTTAAACCATATAAACCAAATCAATATACACAAGTATGCTGTCGGCTTGTTCTAAATTTTCCATAGAAGGATCTTTGTTACTTCAATATTTATAAATAATGAAAAACCAATCACCTTTTTATTAAGGTCAAAGATTTGTCAAAAACAAAATAAAATGATATATGAAAAAAGGGAATTACACATTTTCTTTCTACCTAAAGAATAACAATTAAAAAAAGAAGAAGAAGAAATTACAAAATTTCTGTATGACTCAAAGATCCCAAGCTCATGGTCATGGATGGGGGTTAGAGCTCCTTGCGGAGAAACAATGACTAACTCTGGGACTGTCCTAATTCATGAACTTTCGACAATTTGGGGCTTTACATAAACATGGCACTTTGAATTCATCAGGTTCGTCAGGGTCAAACAAGTAGTCGTACCTATCAAATACACATCAACAGTAATAAAAAAGATGAGACCACACAAATTATCTGATTACCTCAAGTTGAGAGACAACATAGCGTTTGAAAAAGAGAGAAATTACGTAAGCTCGTCACCAGCGGAGACATTAGTCTTAGCGATAAGTACAATCCGACTTTCGTCATCACCCACACTCATAATCCTTGCATAGCAATTGGGCATACACTGCGTCGAAAAAGAGAAAACATAAGAAACTTCATAAAATTTGGGTTACTGATTGGGAGTGTGTGAGTTAGTTGTAGTGCACACTTTGCATTGCATGGACGAGAAATTTTCTTTTCTCGGCGACTCGTAACATCAAAAAGACAACAGTTCGCATTCTATTTCACATAACAGATTATTAGTCTGCAATGACATGCAACATACAGCTACAGGTATAGACAACTTCTACAAGAAGGCGGAAGTCAAGCAGAGACTTACTGAATGGTTTATCAAGCGCGCTATATTTCCTTTATCAGTAGCATCTACCACTACCTCTTCGCTAATTTTAAAAAGCTGTTAGAGAAAATTGAATCGGAGTTAGCTGTCAAGTTGATAAGGAAAGAACAAACGGAAAAAGGCATACAATCAGAGGGCAATAGTAAATTCAATTAATAGAACAACATAATGATATCGAAACTAGTTGAACCGCCATCTCACACTACTAAAACCACCTGCACATAATAGAAGAGCATAGAGGAGACCAACTCACATAACAGTCTTTGCCTTCTAATCTATAGCGTGTCTCCCTAAGGTCCGCAACACTGCGTCTTACCTGTTCACCACGATACTCAAGAACCTGGACACAGCCATGTTATTTGCATAAGAAAAACACATTCGTACATGTGTATGATGTCCATGCAATAGGCATGTAACTCGCACGTGACTCCTAATCCATTAAATACAATAAAGTTAAATGAATAAACAAATTTCATGCAACAAAAACAAGCTTGACATTTACTGCATAGGTGTCGATTTACAAAATGCTTAAGGGTGTCAAGGTTTCTATTGTTTGATAATGCTATAACATTTAACTCTTGCATAAATCTGAATTCACACCAATACTGAGATAAAGAATTTTATACAAGGGACCATGTAACAAACCATTTCTCCTTCTTGAATGTTTCTTCGTGCAAAGAGACCCCATCCATGTATTCCAGATCTACCAAAGCATACTCGGTCATTTTCAGTTCTCTGGATAGTGCATAACCATGAAATTATCAGAAAGACAACAAGGAAAGAAGCTGCTAAAAATAAATATAAGAATGAAAAAATTGCCTGCAAGTGATATAGTCTTTCTCTAAAGGATGAAAAGCTGTTAGGCTCCTCTACTACCTGTCAAACAAGAAAGCGAAGCACCTTACTCATCAATAATATATTGATTTATCTAGATTCAGATATAAACAGGTGAAAACACAAATCCTCACAACAGTTGACGATTAAAATAGAGAATCTTACTCTGTACATGTTGAGGCTTTGAATTGCACCTAATGGATGATGACAAGGACCTGTCAACTTATGGGAAATGGCTTCTTCAGCTGTTCTCTGGTGTATCACAAAAAGGAAAGTGTGTCAGAGTTGATCTTGGAACCAAGCAAGTTGTGCTATTCTATAAATAGAAAAAAAATGCAAAAATAGTAATTTTATATGTTTAAGGTGTTCTGATCTTTCACTAAAATTGATTAGACAACTTTTCCCATCTTTAACAGGATACAGTTCCTTCTCATCAATCAGAAAGTTTATCTTATATTTAGTCGTAAAAGCTTTAGGTATCTAATAATACATGAAGCACAGAAAGTATCTGAAGGATCCATACTTATACTTAATAAAAAGAAATCCAAACTCTGCTGGCAGTTGACTACAAACACCAGAATTCAAAATCTCACCATCCACCCAGGAAAATATTAAGATAGCAAAGCTGTAGAAATGTTGTACCAAGGACCTGGTGTTGTTTATTGATTCACTGACTAATGCTGTTAAAGAGTAAAACTACCATTACCTTCTTGTTATTGTCCACTCGTTTGAAGATTCGACACCTTGCAGCAGAGTGTGGTTCACTCTCTGTAGTTTCTCTTGTTGACAATTCTTCAAGTTTCAATCCGTTTGCTGAAATAAGTCTTGTACCAACCCTTTTCTTATTTTGATTGAGGCTTTTGGCAGAAAACACGCCCACAGGAGTCTGTATAACTAAAACAGTATCTGGATTTGGAGCTCTGAACAAAACAAACATGAAAATATGAAACTATATAAGCATATTTATGCAAAACAAGCATATAACTCCCACTGCAAATGTCCAGGAGATAGAAGCTACCACTGTTATCAAGAAAGAGGACATATACCTGTGGTATGCACAATAAGAAACCATTTTTGTTGTCTGCTTTCCATTTTTCTCCAAGCAGTGCAACTGTAAATAAAACAAATGAAATTACAACTTCAAAACAAAAATATACAAGCTAATCCACGGAGATTAAAGCTTAAGCTATCTAGTGCAACTTATCAGCGCACATTCTTCTACAAGAAATATCACAACATTTTTTAGGTAAACAACTAACTCACCTCCATCCGATACCCAGCCCTCGAAGCACACATTGCATGGAAGTAAGTAGAACACTTGCAGCATTGAGTGCAGGAACCATGGACTTGCTTGCAAATAACACAAATCTGGAAATCCATGTGAGGAGAAGTTATAGATTATTGCACAAAAATGCATCTTTTATCTACATCAAAGAGTGATATTCTCGTAAAGCACATGCTAGAACTGAAATATAAAATAAAGCCAGAGTCTTAATGCTTTAAGGAATATTTATAAAAAACGGTAGACACATAGAGTATCTCCCTCTTTTATAAATCTTGTTTTTTATCCTTTACTTCAGACTATTAAGTAATACCCAATATCAGTATGAGAATGAAGGAAGAGGCAAATTATAGACTTCCAAGAAGTACAAAGAAAATAGAAAAACCAAAATTGTCAATTTTTTTATGCATAGCCCTCACTTTATATACTATCTAGTATCAGCCTAACAAAGAACACTGTTTTGCCACTAAGTTGAGTAGCATAAATAAAGAACAGCCATCAAGCACTGATTATTAAATTAAAACTCTACCTTTACGAATGAATTTGATGGGATACTTAATATTCCAAGTGCAGGTTCCATCTTTTCATCACTAGCAAAGGAGACTTCAGGTTGAAACCATGCACATGTGACATGAACCCATAATGTCTCCACATCTGTTGGCTTTAGAGCACCACCTATTTTTGAGAGAAAAAAAATAATAGAGGAGAAAAATGTTAAAGAGATGAGAAATAAAATCAAAACAATAAAAGTAAAACCAGCTAAAGAAATGCTTATAATGGTAATGGAAAGGAAGTATACACATTATATAACAACAAAAAATCTACGTCATAGGCACAGATGTGGGATAGGACTTGTAGAGCTATCTCAACAAGAGAAGAGATCCTACCATTTGTTATGCTCAATGTTAAGAAAACCCAAAAAGAAAAAAAGGCATCTGAGTCTAAAACATCTATTATAAGATCGCAAAAAGATCTAACCTTTTACAGGACAAAGGCAACACTCTCGCTTGACATCAGTTCTTTCACATGCTTTGCAAACCCATGAAGTAAAATCCCGCACATTCCTTGCCCCATAGCATTCTTGATGAACAGCTATCTGACATCTGGAAAACATACATTAAGAGTTAGCATTTAGAAAAATAAAGCATTCTAACTATCTTGCAATCCTTTTAGCCACAGACTAAGATTTTCTCCGTTACAGAATTGGAAGGTTGTCCAAAAGACAAAGTGGAAAACTACTTGATCTACTTGTAGTTTAGATCAATACATGGTCCAAGGGTACAGTTACTGCTCCCAGTGATTATCCACAAAACCAAACAAACAAATGAAATGGAATTCCAATCAACAATTTTCATACTACCTGTTGCAGATAATAATTTTGTTGTAGTCCCAGTCTTCAACCCATCTACATACAGCACAACGCTCTGTAGTCCACTTTGCATAAACTGGTTCATATTTCTCTATAATTGCAACCATGAGAATAATTTCATACATCAGTACTGTAAATCCAGGCAGCAAAGTTAAATAAATTTACCAGTAGCAGTATTTTGTTCTTGAAATAGACAAATACCTTGCAGAAAAGCAAGCAACTTTTGTTTCCGCTCTTTAATGGAAGAACGCTTTGATTTCACAGAAATAGCACGATCATGATACTCGGCTAACTGCATCATCTGCAAATGCAAAGGATAATGTGTTTTAATTTAGCACAAACCTCATACCATATGGCCATAATTTCTGCATGTGTAAAACTCAGTCAAGAAAACAAAACTGACAAACTCTCACATCCACAGTTACATGGGTATGAGACAGTCCATGAATATTACCACCGTAGATGCAACAATTATTTCATAACACTCCAATTAAGACAAAATCATGAGATGGCCCCTATTTAGAATTTGAGATAAAGAGGTCCACAGTAGCGATACGAACCCATTGTTCTAGGGGTAGCATGGAACCTTTCACCTTGACACTGGTCTTCCAGTTTTTTGATTTGCAACCTGTATGTCGTTCCCATTCACTTAGTGCTTGCTTTTCTGACCCACAAGACCCGCATTTGCACACAACCCTGAAGCAAAGCAAGGTATATTTATAAATCAACTTCAGTACTAAACCAAGACAACTTGAACCAGAATCAAAATCCTCTATAAAATGGAAACTTCAGTAATCTCCGAGGGGGGAAAAAAGCTTATGAATCAATTAACTAATAGCAAATCCCTCTATGAGCCTCCCAAAGTGAAACATCATCTCTTCAAAACTCTATATAAAATGGAAACTTCAGTAATCTCCAAAGTAAATAGGGGCAATCAAAGGAAATTTACAAATCAACTAACGCATAGCAAATCCCTCTATCGACTTTCCAGAGTGAAACACCATCTCTTCCTACATAGAGACAAAAGGTCTCCACAAGCAAACAGCCAGTTGTAACACTCTTTACAAGTTATTTGATAATTTTGACTGTTTTGCATTTTCAGATCTGAGAACAACCCTAGCATTGCAATTGGACATGCAATCCAGAAACAGAAACCCTTAAATGTTACAGAACTAAAATGGGAAATTTATTTTATTATAGTTATCTTTTCTTACATGTGAAGACTTGGGAAATAAATGCCTTCCATGCCTGAGCAGACAACAGTGACCTTGTTAGGAAGCACTGGTTGATCATTACTTTTGTTCAATCTGAATGGAAAGATTCATAACCATCAGAAAGGAAACGAACTATAATACAATAACCAAGACATAAAGCATCAATATCTCCCAATAAACAAAGGAGTATAATATGTTACTTGGATCTGGTCTGCCTCGTTTCAGAGTCAGACAATTCAAAATTAAACTTTGCTTTGCAGGTAGGGCAGTAATAATCAATGTCTCCCAGATCCTAGAGTGAGCAGAAAATTGGTCAGTAAAATCATAAAATTTCAATTTTAATTTTTTATATCATAGATAGAAAAAGACCCTATCCAAACAGCATTGAAAAATTATACAAAGACATGCCTTGAGATGCTTGGTATTTATTTTGTCGCACTCGGCGTGGACCCATACTTTACACCCATCACAACAAACCTAATTCAATAAACAAATGCATAGAGTTAGCATGGAGAAAAATTAAGGCAGAAAAGAAGCATCACAAATCTGCTTCAAATGGTAAAGCTGCCTCACCCAGCTCCCACTGTCAGAATGATTCCAAATTTTCGTGCATATTCCACAGTAATGTTTTGATTTGGTTAACTGCAATAACAAATTAAGTAATTTAGAACATGTAAAATAACAAAATTATACACAACAGAAACCCTGACTAGAAATTTTAACATAGAAAAGAGATATACGAAAAGGATAAGACAGGTGGCACCAACCCTAGCACAAGTTTTACATAAGAATTGGTCTCCAGAATTTGAAGCCTTCAACTTTTTAGACAATTTAAATGGAAGGATCATGCCACATCCTTCACAAGGTCTAATATCTTTATTCTTGCCAAAAACATTCTGCAGAAGAACCACTACTGTTGAGAATTATGGACAAGGACAACAAGTTATTAACAACTTATCAATCAATATTTAGTATAGACAAAGCCACCTCCAACAGCATTTTCGTGTGCAAAAATACCACTGCTGGGAAGTTCAATGTTCCTGTTGTCCCACATTGATGAATGTGAAAGGAATCATATCAAATGGAAAAAAGTCTCCGGATGTAAAATCTTTTCTTGTTCTCAAATTGCAAAAGAGGAGTCAAAAAGCTGGAATTTGTTTGTTCATGAAAGACCTTTAAAGTAATATTGGAAAAAATGAAAAACCAAGAGCTGTTTGAAATATTTCTAGCCTGATGTTCAGCTTAACATTTTTGGGGAAACAGCATTTACTAATCAGAGAATCAATAAGCCTCATGATCAAAGTCAAAACTAGAGGCCTGTTCCACATGTTGTCCAACAAAAGGAAGCGGGAAGATATCAAAATTGGAAAATGGATCAAACAAGCTCCTAACATTTACTTCGAAGTGCATCATGGTCCCTAATGTTTTGAAGTGTTAAAGTAAGCCCCTAATGTTATGAAAATGAACAATTTATCCCTTATTTGAATGATTCTAGTTAACATTCAGTTTAAATAAAGGTCAAAAACATTAACTTGTGGAACATTAGACATTCCACTTCATCAAAGTTTAATGGTTTCTGTTAAAAAGTTCATCTAAATAAGAAATAAATTGTTCAACTTTGTAACAGAAAGTGCTCATTCATGTGCTTTGAAACATTACAAATCATAATACATTTCAAAGTAAATGCTAGAGGCTAATTTGTTTTCCCAAGCAAAATCTTGAAATAGGACTTCTGATGCTTAGGCATATGAGGATATTATTTTGCATAGAAAATATTCCAAGTAAGATGGAAACATGAAAACAGTGACCAACAAAGGAGCAGTAGATCTAAGAATACTGATATTCTTGGAGGAAATAAATAAAGGTAACATCTTAAGTCAAGGACCATGTTTTCTCAAACGAGTATGAGCAAATCTAAGAGTTTTCCAGTTTTTTATGGTAATTCTAAGAAGGAATTTTAAAAGAAATTTAAATTTGAAAATGACGAAAAGGCATCAAGCTAATAAGATAAAAGAGTAAATCTGGAAGAAGAGAAATGATGATTTCAGTATGATTGTCGAATATCAATGGCAAGCAATTGAAAAATAAATTGTTTCAAAGAGGACATGGTTAAGCCCATCAAGAAGATTTGAGAAAATAACTCGTTTGACAGGATTCACTCCAACCCAGCTTCATTTCATAAATTCCTAAAGTCTCTATGGCCGATTTAAAGAGTTAATCCCACAGGCAGTAAAATATAGCTGTACCTAGCAAGTTATAAATAGGACACATGTAATTATCTTCATATTTAACTAACAGTACTTTTGCAGTCATCAAATTTGAATGTGTATCAACCGCATGGTGCTGAACTTCAAAGGATATATTACCAAGGGCCAATATAATATCATATATTCTTACTAAAGGACCGCAATGAGTTCTGATTCAGCACCCTTGGAATTAAAAGTACATAAGAAGGGAACAAGATATGAGGAGAACAAAAAGGTATGTAGAAAGCATTGTAAGACACTAGCCTGGCTCAGAGAGCAACAGTCTTCCTGGTTTGAGCCGGTGGCCTCTTGTACCCATCTGAAAACAGAATCATCGTAAGTTGAATTCCCAGCAGCCATGTTTATATCCTGTATCAACTTCTCCATAAACCCCTGTTCTGCCAAAAATGCCTCCTCAATTGCCGTCTGAAAATCATCAGGGTTGCCACTCTCCAACTCAGACTGATCCTGAAATCTATACGAAACAGACTATCTTTAAAATTAAATTTGTGAAGTCATGAAGACAAAGAAAACAAAGGAGGAAATTTTGCCTACCTGTGCACAAAATCCATAAATGGAAAGATCATCCCATGTTTAACCCAAGCATAATCCTACACACAATCATCCAAAGTACCATACTTAGAGATTCCATGCTTCGAGAAGTAAAACAAACCACAGAAACTTAATAAACGCAGCAAGTCCCTAGCATGGAAACCGATTATTTGTTCATACCCTTTGAGTATCATTCCCAGAGTAACCCAAAAACATCACACAAGCTGCATCCGGTATACATGATCTCAAAACCAATTCCGGTGCTTGTGTCATCGGGTCAATCACAATGGCTGGCCAAAAGGGGTCTTTCTTCCCTGATTTTGCCCACACTATATCACCTGAATAGAAATCCTCGGGACCATACAAGCCATCTTTCCTCTCACGCCTCTCGAAGCTATTCAAATCAACAATCACACGCTTGTAGTCTTCCGCCAACTGTTCTTGTATTGAAGTAAGCGTAATACGTGAACTCAAATATCTTTCTACATCAAAACCCGCTTCTCCTGCATCCTCTTTCTCACAAAATGTGTCAACTTTAGCACACAATGCGGGAGTGCATCCTCTTCCACTATTCCGCTGTTTCTTCACAGTACCATTACAAGTTTTATGTGCTCTAGAACTAAATGTCCCTTTCTCTTTATCCCTCCTGCCATTATTAACACTTGCACCATACTGAACACCTTCGTCGTCGTCGTCGTCGTCGTCGTCAACAATACTATAATCACGCAAACTAGTTTTGCTCTCTTTTCTCCAATCCTCGATAATTGAATCGTTAAACCGGGCAGGGAGTACCTGAACCCGCCCTCTAGACGTTCTTATAAGAGGCGGCCGAGCAGCCTCCATCGTCCGATTGGTTATTCTCGTCAAATGTCGACCCAAAGGTTTAGTCTCCAACTCGTCCATTTCGCTGGGAGGTGGGAAACACGAAATTTCCCTGCACCAGGACCCATCCAATCCCTCCTTGGAAGAGCCACCGAGAATTCCAGGAAGACTCAACGGAATTACGCCGGCGGCAACCTCTCCGAGAATATTGAGAGGATAATAACCATTTAGCTTACGCTTCTTCCGAGAAGAAGAATTACTATCGTCGTGGTCACCAACTGAGTCGCCGAGTTTACACCGTTTGAGACTCGGCATTTTGGATTTCAAGCTCCGCTTGATTATCATTCTGGCAGAACCCAATCACAGAGAAAAGAAGAAAAAAAAAAACAAGAAGAAAGGATCACGTCATGAAGAAACAACAAAACGAACCAGCTCTTAAATCCAAAATTTGACTTCAAAACCTCTCCTAATTCCCTATCCCACAAAACCCTAATTGAGAGGTTGGTTTCCGAGCAGAGAAAGCTCGAAACGATAGAACAGAGACTCCGTTTCTCCTCAGAATCCACGACCGTGCTGGAAGAGAAATTCGCAGGACAGTTGAGAATTGGAAAGAAGAGACGAAAAGGGAGAAAAATTGAAATCGAAGAGAGAACAGAGAGAAGAGAGAGAGATCTATTTGGATGGGGAGCTTTCTCTCTCTAAGTAAAAGCTTCGCAGAGGGAAGAAAATTAACAAAGTATTTGTTTCCTTGTTTAAAAAATTAACACGACTGCTCCTCCCAAATGTGAGCAACAGAGGGAAGGGAATTATTTATTAAAAAATAAAGGAAACTAGGATTTAGGAGTATTTGTAGAGAGAGAGAGCGAGGGTGGCTTGTCTTCGGTTCGGCGTTATCTATATTGTTGTGTGTGTGAGTGTGTGCGCGCGGTTGAATAATGTGTTGAGTTGACGACGTGTTATTTATGGTTTTTTTTTTAATGCACTAAATATCTGCATTTGATCTGAGAATTTGTTTGTTGTTGGTGCTCCATTCTTTAAGTCGAGAAGAGAGAGAAAAAAGATAGGCTCCAAGAATGTTGGAAGCGTGTTTTGCTTCGTTGGTGTCATCCGTCATCATGACCATTTTTCGTCGATTCAATTTCTGACAAATGCATATATATAGCTGGTGGAGAGTGAAGGTGGCTGTCGGAAAGAATTGTCTTCGTATGAATGGAGATGGATGCAAAAGAAGGTGCCAAACCTCAATCACTCCGACCATTTCCATATTTGTTGCATTGGGAGATCATATCTAGTTAGTTGATGGGATGAATGAAGAGCCAATGGATGGGAATAGAAGGACAAAAGAGTGAATGATAAGGGAGACAGGGGATAGAGAGAGAGGAGAAGCAGACCAGAGCGAAAGTGAAAAAAGAGTGAAATTGGAGTCCTAACTCTCATGCGCCAACTTGTTAGGGGGAGTGGAATGGTCATCGTTGTTTCTGGCATGACCCTTGCTTTGGTTATCAAAATAAGGTGAGCTTGCTTCAGACGGCGGCGATGGAAAGACAACCGTAGCGAGGTGCTCCTTTGTGCTCAGTTATTCTATGCAAATTGTCACGAATCTCACGTCGGTTAACTATAAAAGCATTTAAGAATTTATAATATTGTGTAAATCTTTTTCTCTTGAGTTAATTTTTAGGGATAAATTAGACACTTCTAATATAGTATCAAAGCTAAGTTAATTTGGCTCGTTGGTTTTGGGCAATGCCCAGTTATGTCCCTTTGTCCAATATATCTATCAGATGTTTAGTTCTGCTCTAGACTGAGTGGGATGTGTCAAAAATCCTACATCAGACAACTATAAAGACATTCAAGAATTTATAATAGTGTGTAAACCTCCTTCTTTTGAGCTAATTTTTGAAGATGAGTTAGACACTTCTAACACAAATAACCAATATTTTTAAGATGGGACTAAAAATTAAAACAGTAATATAAAAAGTTTGCACTAAAAAATGGTATATAATCGGTAAAATACTAAATAAATTGTAAAATTTTGAAATATAAATAAAAAAAGAATGTGCTCGCTTATTAAGAATTAAAATTTTAACTGAAAAAGACTGTTACATAAAAATAAAAAATTTATCAAAAATTAGTTAATTAATTAATTAATCAATAATTTTTTAATAACAAAAAATATTAAACTCAATTAAATTCAAAATTTTGCTATTTAGTCGAATCAACTTTTAAAGATGATGTCACAAAAGTTGTCTTTTGGGCAGCGAAAGGTCATGGGATTTTTGTTTTTGTCATGTAATTGCATTCCATAATTGAAAACCTAATTGTACTATTGATGATTTGGTCGTTATGATATTATTATTCGTTAGCTTGGTGAACCAAGGCACCCTGTGCCAGTAGCCCAACATGCGGCTTCATGTCTTACACTTTTCCTAAACACATATTAATTTATAAGAAATTTAAAAAATAATTAATGGACTGATGATAAGAAGAGCCAAAATAAATTGGACTTAATAATATTGGTTTGATTTGGTTTGAGTTAAACTAAACCAACAAACTAAATATTGAACTTTTTAATTTTAAAAACAAAACGTTGTTCTTCACATCACCAAGGTTCTATAATTAGATTTTTTATGCATTTTCTCTAATCCATTCTTTCAAAATTACCTATTCTCTATGTTAAAATCTAGTCAAATTATTTATAAAATATCTTTTTATAGTTAACAACTGTATACTGGATCTATTCTTGCATATCCCAGCTCATCCCTTGTTTTCTCGTTTAACAACACTATGTTGTTAGATTTAGCCAATACTATGATAAATGATTATTTAACTATATGTATATATTCATATTTAATATATTTTGTTTATTATTTAAGAGTTTTATAGTATTTTGGGTACTTAATTCGTTTCAAATAGATTTATAGTTGATAATTGCCTTCATAGACTAAAAAGAGAAAAATTTAGATCAAATAATGGTATAAAATGAAGATTTGAAGTAACTTGGACCATGTATAGTGACCATGTAAATCACTGTAAATATGTTAGAAAATATTGTTTCCAGTCTTGTATATTGCACATGTAAGTCATTGTGTCCTTGTAAAATTGTGAATTTTGGTGTTTTTGGAAATACACAGTTTTCTAAACTCACCTCCTCTGATCATCTACTTCCGATAATATCCTTTTGTAGTATATTATATTATCCTTTTATAGTATATTATCAGAGGAAGATGAGAAGAGTTGAGCTTAGGAGCATTTTTTGGTGGTAAGAAACACAAAGGAGAGACCATTTTGAATGGAGGACTAGGCAAACATGAAGATTACGTCACAAGATTTGATAGAGAGCATCATTCAACCAAAATTGTAGGAAGATTCATTAGAGATAAAAGGGATATTTAGAATATCATTTCTTTTATTTTTATTTGTTCTTCTAAATATTTGTTACTGGTTTTGTTTTCTATGTGTAGGAACTAAATTGTTTAATGCCTATTTTTGATAGAACCCTAAGTTGTGATGACAATGTGATTTAATCTTTTATTCAATGCAATTTCATTAACTGGTTTATTGTGATTCAATTATGCATTATATTCCTGAACTAATATATCCAAAATATTAGTCCATTATTTGATTTCATATGGTAGATATTGAGAAATCCTATTGTGTGAATAGATTTATTATAATCGGAAGGAGTTGCGTGCAAACCTAAAGATAAGTCAAAATAAATCCTCTAGATAAGACTTAAAACAGATACTGAAATTCATGAATTAATAATGTCATCTTTGAGGTTTTACTTAGAAAGAGTTTCCAGTTGATCAACCAAGGATTAGTTGTTAATGGACTTGAGAAAGATATTAACATAAGATAGGAATTTTCATAGTCCAATAATCATTTGCTTGATAAAGGATTAGTATTTAAGAATTCTTATAGGGATTCATCACCTAAGTACTATGTACTTGTGTAACATCCCACCCCCCTACTGGAAGGGTAAAATAGTAAAATTGGCTTAGGATGAGATGGATCGGAATGACTTAGGACTGTCCATGCATACTGGTACTAGTAACCAGTGAAATCTGTGCACATGAAATTACGGTACATGCATACATGACATTCCCGGTTTGCGTGCCTAAGACAATTTTATTAGAATTAATGTGGTTAATGGGTGTGAAAAATTATTCTGAGTGCGCCATAAATTGTTTTCTATTTTAAGGGATTTTTAGGAATTTTTCTGGATTTTTCCGGAGAAAATACCCGGACCGGAAAAATCGCCAATTGGCGAAACGGTCGATTTTCGGTAGCGAAAATTTCTACCCAATGACACTGTAATATTGGGTATATTATTTTGGAATTGAAATTGGGGTCATTTGAGTTGATTGGGTTCATTTTTGATCTGGATTATAATATATTATGTTGACTTTCCTTTAAAACCACAAACCAATCACATTTTGCCAACATTTCACTTCATTTAATGCCTAACTCTAGTATTCCTTGGTTTTCCTATACGGTTATTGCTTTAAGAGAGGAAGGAATGGGATAAAAAGTGGATTGACTTGCTTATTTCTTAAGCTCATCCGAAACCCTTCTTCACTTTGCCTCTCCATGGAATTTTTTTTTTCTCATCAAAGCAATCCTTCCTCCCAACCTTAAGAGCTTCTTCTTGCTACCTTCTTACCTTGAAGATACCCATGCATGGGATGGAGAAGAAGTAGGGTAGTTGGAAAATTAAAGGCTTGAAGAGGTGGAGTTGGAAGCTTTAGGTAAGATGATGTTTATGTTTATGTTTTACTTATGGTTTTAATGCATGAATTCA
>JANJEY010000007.1:17867710-17879787 GCA_024703695.1 Erythroxylum cataractarum | reverse complement strand
TAACCAACATTTTGCGTCTGCAGGCTCTGTACTTCTATAAAAGTCTACAATCCCCTTTTTCAGAACTTATTGTACCTTCTCTCCCTTCTCTTAGGAATTCTTAGAGGCATCTGTTTTGATCGAGGTACCGGAGACTCTCTATTGGCTCTTATAGACTTAAGGTCAGCTGACTCTGTGACTTGATCTCCTATGGCGGATGTCTTATATCAAACAATACTCATGATCACTATACAAATCTCTCACCATATATCATTTCTAAATGCTCTTATATATCCCTAAAGATGCTAAACCATACTTTGATACCAAAAATTGTAACACCCCACTACCATAAGATATATGCCCGAAATTCTTGAGAATATTATAACACATACCTTACGGGAATAGCATTTTAGAGTAATCATATTTACTTAATGTGGCATCGTCCACATCATAAGTAATCATAAAACAACGCATATCATTTCATTAACAAAACATGTTTTACATTGTTATTTCATTACAAACCATCCATATATTTACAATACAGAAACCATATATGATCACACTATTTTAAACAAAAGATTCTACATGAAATGAAAACTATACAAAGTATTATTTCATTGCAAACATGATTTACACCGTATTCATTAAAACAAATATTTACATTACCAAAACATTTGAAAGTTTACAAGCTTTTATATAAAAATTCTACATAAAACAGTTAACTATTCCTCAACTGACAGACCTTTAAGCCACATCTTAATCCAAAATGAATAGTACTAAACTTCAATTAGTTTGTTCTACTAGCAAGGTCTCCTCTCAGTACCTAAAAATCAACGTTGAAATTTTGATGAGTTTTGCAAACTCAGTGAATGAACCATCATTGATATGTTCACTCAAAACAGAACACATATATATCAATGAATAACATTCAGCTCATTCAAAGTAACACTTCATTTAGAGCTATAACTCATATTCTAAAATTTGCAACATAAAACAAGAAACATTTAAAAATACAATCACTTTTTAAGTCATTTTAGAAGTACATTCCGAATGCAGGAATATCATGTAATCATTTCATAATATAACACTCATTTATCACAATTCTTCATATCACCATAAAAGTCATAAGCACTTCTCAATATCAACACAACATAGTTCAACATTCATTTGCAATCAATATCATGAGCACATTTAAAGATACAAATGCAAATGCAAATGAGATTCATTCCATTTTAACTTTGTTGGGAACGGGTCCCTATTTCACTATCTCATATTTGTTGTAAATACCAGGCTCTTTTCAGTATTGTCTTGTATTCATTGTGGATACAGGGCTCATTAAATGTTGAGCCTGAGGCTCTGATGCACACAACTGAGCCTAAAACTCTTTTCACGTTGGCTACTCCGGTCACAACTCCTTTAAGTGAACATGCACCTTACAATGAAGTATAACAGTTCTCATAATATATCATCAGTCACTTTCAGTTAATGAGCACATTCAATTTTCACAGTTCATCAGATCTAAGTTCAATATTCAACAAATAGTTGAGCATTCAATTTCATTATTCACATTCAAATCACAAACACTCCCATTATAGTCCCGAATATTAAACTCCTCATAAAATCAATTGTCCGGAATCAGTAATATCACAATTATATCAATGTCAATGTCAATATCAATTCAATAGAGAGGAATTAAGTTTAATCAACACAATTTAAACAAAACATATTACCAATCGAAATCTCACATCTAGGTTATCCACTATACTTGTAGTTTAAGCAGAAGCATAAATATTTAAGTTTACATAACTAGATTAGCTCACAGTACACTCCAGTAAGCTATTGCCTCGACATGCCGGCAATGTCTGGATGGTGTTAATCAATGCATGGCTCTAAATCAAACAATACACACATGTACACATTAATTATTGATTAATCAAATGAATGTTCAAAGTTTCACATACATATGTTTCATGTTTAATGCATGCTTAACTGATTATTTCGAGTGTGAAATCTTATTCACAAATCATACTTATACATTCATCATAGTTTATACATCATGTAGTTTGTAATTAGGTTTATGCCTTAATGCACTTGATCACTTTCAATTCATCACTCAAACATTTATCATTCTTTTTCCTAGGATTATACACTCACCCAATTTCCTAGCTCTCATTCAACCATTCCCAATTCATCACTTACATACTTTGAATCACATTACATTCATGAGAACATCTTTATATCATTATCAACTCATAATTTACACTTATCCTTGAACATTTTTCATGAAGAAAGGCCTCTTATAACACTCATACAATTGTTGTTTTAAATCTGGAATTTCAGCAAGCTAGATTTATACATTCACCAAACTTTTTCCAGCAATATATATTCATACATTTACCCAATTCTTATTCATAATTATCCCAAGTTCTTCAATGATCATTAATCCATACCTTATACACATTTCTCAAGTTCTAAAGATCATGTTTGCATTAAAATAACTTAGTTATTCCTTAAAAAAATCATAATTTCTAGATTTGAACTCAACTACATCAAAACAGTCCATTCTTTAGGTTATGACTTCAGTTAATTACATAAACTTAACAATATATATTCTAACCAAAATGTTTAATAGAATCATTAATAACACATCAATAATCATTTTTCATATTTTATACTTGGACTAATTAGAGCTCTAAAGTCCTAAAAAGTTAGGAAATAATATAAGGCTCCTGTATAGGGATCTATCACAGACAGTATTAGGGAAACAAGCATAACTCAAGATATAGTCATTATTTTATCAAGACACTTTGACAGGGATCAATCTAAGACCTATATCTACAACTTTCATGATTTGAGTTTCTTTAAATTCATGCTTGAAAGGTATGTAAAATTGATTGAAAGAGGAAGATGAAATTGAAACCAGAATTTCGACCTACAACTCTAATTTTCCAGATCCAAGAACACTTCAATAACACCTATCTTTACTATGAATTCTTCATCAATTATACCTCAAATCGCAACTTAAATCATCCATAAAATAATCCTTAACTTCTAGTTTTCGTACATGCAAAAATAGAACAAAAAACTACCTACGTTTATGCAGAAATTTCCAACACAATCAATCATTAACATCATATGTAATTCATCTTAATTCATCATCATCAATTCTTTGTCATAACATGCTATAAACACTAATCATTTACTTACATGTTTAACTCCAATTTGAGGTCAAAAGATCAAGCCAATCCAGTACTCCAAGTAAGCAGAAACATCACACATTTAAGGTAAAACTTAGATGGATTTCAGCTAGGTTTAGTAAGGCAACTTCAAATTGATCTTTTGCTTAACTTTGTAAGGCTAAAACATGGATTATTTGTGCAAGAATTAGGCATAAAAATAAGCAAGTTTAGGGAGGTGAAAGAAAAGATTTTTGGTGTTGTAAGTGAGAGAAGAAAGAACAAGAAATGATCTGAACTAAGTTTGCTCCTATTGAATGTTACACATAAAGTGTTAGGTGTCATCTAATGGAATGACCATATGTCTAAAGGCATGTTCAATATTTATCAAGTATATATGCTGCTATATGTCACCATTAATGGTAGGTCACATGTCATGTAATATAACTACCACTTGTCCATTAATCAACTATGCCATTTGTCATCAACTTACCAGCCCATTTGTCACACAATGATCAATGCCAAATGTAACTCAATTATAGGCTAAATCATCCAAATTTTTCATGTATCAATTTATCTTATCACTTGGCATTTTTCCTTGCCCAAATGTATATCTTAATCCCTAAATTTTTTGGTTATACCAATTAATTCCAAATATTCTACTTGTGAGCAATCAAACCAAAATGCAAGGCATAAACATTTCATAATTCACATCATGGTCATTTTAAAATTTTCGTACCCTAGAACGAATCAATTGAGTGCATATTAATGTGTACAAATCATAATTTATGTGTGTGTATATTAATGATATGAAATTCATTAATTCTAATAACAAGCTAAAATTCTAATCCTCAATATGAAAACAGGTTTTATTACAATTCTCCCCCTTTAAGAAATTTCATCCTCAAAATTCTTACTTGATTGACTAAATAGGTGGGGGTACTGATTCTTCATATTCTCTTTAGTTTCCCACGTGGCTTCCTCTCTTAAATGATTATTCCAAAGGACTTTAACCAATGGAATCACTTGGTTTCTCAACTGTTTGGTTTGACAACCTATAATTTGGATTGGTTCTTTTATATAACTCAGATTAGTTGCAACTTCAACTTCCTGTGTAGGTAGGATATGAATCATATCTGATTGGTATCTTCTAAGCCTATTCATATTAAACACATTGTGAATTTGAGTAATTTTTTCTAGTAATGCTAGTTTGTAAGCCAATGGTCTAATTCTCTTAGTGATCTCATATGGACTAATGTATCTAGGGCTTAACTTATTCTTTTGACTAAATCTCAACAATCCTCACCAAGGTGAAACTCTCAAAAATACTTTATCACCTACTTGGTATTCCATATCCCTCCAATGTTGATCGACATATCTCTTTTTTTCTATCTTGAACTGCCTTAATTCATCTACGAATCAATTTCACTTTATCCACAATATCCTGAATCAATTCCAGACCTTCAACGATCCTTAAACCTTCTTCATCCTAATACAGTGGTGATCGACATTTCCTGCCATATAAGGCTTCATAGGGTGCCATACTGATATTACTATGATAGTGATTATTATATGAAAATTCAATAAGTGTTATATACAGATCCTGTGCTCCTTGGAACTCCAAAATATAAGCTCTGAGCATATCCTTAATAGTCCTAATAGTCCTCTCACTCTGTTTGTCTATCTGAGGATAAAATGTTATGCTGAAACTCAACTTCGTACCCATGGCTGATTGTAAACTACCCCAAAATCTGGAAGTGAATCTGGGATCCCGATCAGACACAATAGATACTAAGACATGATGCAATTTTACAATCTCATTTACATACCTCGGGCCTAATTGATTTAGTGAATAATTCTCCCTCACAGGTAAGAAATGGGCTGATTTTGTCAATCTATCGACAATGACTCAAATAGCATCATGTTGCCTCGAACTCTTAGGCAATCCTATAATAAAATCTATAGTAATTATCTCTCTCATTTCCACTCCAAAATTGGTAACCGAAGCTTGATGCTCAGTCTTAATCTGCTGACAAGTCAAATATTTAACTACATATTCTGCCACTTGCTTTTTCATCTCTGGCCACCAGAAATGTTATTTTAGCATACTGTGCATCTTGGTAGTACAAGGATGTATAGCATAAGTTGCCATGTGCGCTTCTTCCAAAATCTCTTTTCTCAAATCATCAACATCTGGTGCATACAATCTCTGCTTTAACCACAGTGTCTCATCTCTCAACTCAAACTCAGAACTCAAATCATGTTTCAACTTCTCAATAAGCTTCACTAATTCTAGATCTTTACTCTGAGCTTTTTTTATTCTCCCATGCAATATGGGCCTAAGCTTCAGTGTAGCTACTAATGTTTCATTCTACCTCAAATTCAATTCAAAATTCAATGCCCTCAATTATACTAGGTTTGGTAACTTTGAGGCCTGTATCTGTGCCACATTACTATTGGAATTTTTACTTCATACTTCTGCTACTACATTAGCTTTAGCAAATGATATTAAATTGTACAATCATAATCTTTCAGAAGCTCAATCCATCTCATCTGTCTCATATTCAATTCTTTCTGACTTAATAAATATTTCAAGCTCTTACATTTATGAATATCTAAAATGTCTCACTATACAGATAGTGTTTTCAAATCTTCAAAACAAATACCACTGCAGTCAATTCCAAATCATGAATCGGACAATTGAACTCATGAGACCTCAATTGTCTCAATGCATATGCAATCACTCAGCCATACTGTATTAGAACGCATCCTAGCCCCTGGTGTGAAACATCACTATATACTACATATCCTCCAGATCTAGATGAAATAGCTAACACCGGTATTATAGTCAATCCATATTTTAACTCTTCAAAACTCCTTTGGCATTCATCAGTCAATTTGAAAGGTACATCATTTCTTAGAAGTTTTATCAAGGGACTGAGATCAGTGAAAGCTCTTCCACAAATTTACTGTAATATTCTGTTAACCTAAGAAAACTGCAAATCTCAAATACATAAAATGCCAATAAAATATGTTATTAACTATTATATGAAAATAATAAATATATTACTAATTATTAACAAAATATGATAAATAATATTAATTAATTAATTAAAACGGTATATTAAATAATTATCTATTTAAAATAAGTAAAGATAAGTGAATATGATAATTTTTATATATTTCATTATTAACGTATTAATTAATTAATTGTATAAAATAAATTATAAAAATTAAAATTTTGTTATCGTATTTATTAATTTTAGTTCCTAATAAAATAAATTTTAATAATAGAATTAATTTACTATCATGTTAAATTGATTGGTATATTAGTTGTTATTTATAAAATATTGATAACAATTATATTATTAATTAATTATCAATAAATGAATATTTCAAATTTGTTCATACCTTTTGAAATAAGTAATGAGATAAATGAATCAGATTAATTACTTTTGATAAATAATTTACTATAAAAATAATAAATATTATTTATTAGTATTATCACGTAATAAATAAATTCTGATGGAAAAGTTTATTTTATTTTTATATTATACTAATAAATATATTAAATTGTTTTATTTTTAATATAATAAAATAATATTATATATTAATATATTTTTAATATAAGTAATCATATATGAATATGTTGATAAATACTAATCTTATAATTTTGTTAGTTATCAATCATCCTTCCATGGTATGTCTGCTCATGTGAAGTGTTATACATCTAGAAATGTCCAGATTTTATATTAAAGTCAACTAGATGTGGAATCATTTGTGATTACAAGTTTGTTTATCAGTTCAATTTCTTAGCTGCATAAGCCTCGTTTGGAGTTTTAAGGTTCTAAGGGTAATCATGTTTACAAATTGCTTTTAAAAGTTGTTAGGTGCGTATACAGTATCGACATCTGTACTTAAGTGCACATATATAATAATCGTTAATCAATGAACGCGAAAGAGATGCGTCACAGAACTTGCGACTTTGACTGCCAAGATGAACCCAGAAGAAGCTGCAACCTCTCAAGAACAGGGAGTTGCAGTAGGATTAGAACATCAAACCGATTATAATATGGCAATCAATGGAGAGAAAGAAGCTCTAAGCCCCGCAGCTCGCTTGTTTCACGCACCCAATTTCAACTGTTATATCATAGCGATCATAGGCTGCAAAACCCACATCGACCCTGCTGTTATAAAGGCTGGATTGCGCCAAACTTTGATGAAGCATCCCCGTTTCTCCAGTAAAGTGGTAAGTAACATCTTATATTAAACAGCACGAATATACAGCACGGCCTTTGGTTTCTCCTTGTTCTTTAATTTCATCCCTTTTCTCTTAATTTCTGTTCAGACTAGGACAGATGATAAAATTTTGAAGTATGCATCTAGATCTCTTTTTAACTTTAAGTTAGTCGGGTGGTGGGGCAAGACATACAAAATGCTAATATGCTAACAATTTTCATATTCGCATTGGTCACAGCCTTTGATTGATCTGATGGATATGAACCTCTATAAAGGTCCCATAAGATGCTAATTATCAACTCAAAAAGATGTCTTTGTTTCTTTTCAATTTTCTATAAGGATTATGATAGAACTCTCAATTAGGTGAGAGTTTCCTTTCGGAATTTAATTAATGTGTAATGACAAATTCTGTCAAGTTACAATTAGTATCAGCCAATTTCGAGAGTGTTGCTCTCTCCAGCCTAAGGCTCACAGTATATGCTTAGTATTTGCCTGCCTATTCCTCCCAATCATTACATTATTTATACAAATTGACTTCTTACGTCAATCACGCAACCAACTCATCTATTCTCTCCCTTCCCATGTGCACGTAATACCCGACTAATAACAGAAAGTGGTACCTTACTCCCCTTCTAGAATAAACCTGGGTAATAGGGGGTCGGTCTAACAAAATCGCATCATTAAGCTTGTTATAATCCATAATGTTTTCCCGAATGACACATTTATCTCTATCCTATGCACCTCTAAACTTCATGCAAATTACTAAGAAACTACAAGTAGTGATGGCTATCATGAGCTGGTTCATCAACCAAGAAGCTAATGGGACTATGTTTCACAACTTAAATAATATCTAAATTAGTGTGGGGGACTTTTAACTTGAAGAGACTTCTTCTTCATGGGTCTGCATATCTGATGGAGTAAAAGTTACTCATACATTTGATTAACACTGAAAGAAAATGTGGCAGAGTGAAAGAGGAAAAAATAAGGTAGGACAGGCCAAGATAGCGATGGTGGTTAAACTTTGAAGTAGAATGTTGCATCCTCCGTTCCCATTGGCATAGCTAATCCTTCATATTGCATCAACAATGCATACTATCACAGTCCTTGTATAAATGAATGGAATGTTCAACATAAACATAGAAATTGTGCCAAGAAGTATCCCAACCTAGAGAATGTGGACATGATCTTTGCTATTTACCATATATCCAGCTTAAATTTGTCTGGCTTACCACAGAAGATTGCCCCTTGAACAGCCTGAGCATTGTAGGCTGAGGGGAGCTTTTTGGGATCGCTACTGTTACATCATATATGGCTGGGACGAATGAGCGCATGTTACTCACAGCTGCAACAAATCCCTATAAGCAACAGTGGTAAACATCTATATCATGAAGATGATAGACAGTCATGTACACAAGTATACAAGAATCGAATTTCAAAGGAAGGAAACACCTGACAACCCCAACTCTGTTTACTGATTTATCAATTCACAAAACAACAATTAAGAAAAAGGAAAAAGAAGGAGAGAGAAAAGTCCATTCATATAGAAACTTTTTAGTTTTAACTTCTTCCATTTACGGGACAAGAGTCATGATGTCATATCCCACTTTATGTAATGAATGAAGCACCAATATGGTCATTGTTCTTTGGTTGACAAATTTTGATATGCTGGTCAGTCAATGTCAATTAATACACACAAACCTCTGCAAAGAGAAGTCATATTGTGAAAAAAAAAAGAATTGAACTAAGTTCAGATGACAATTCAATGCCTCAGCATATTTACTTAAACAAACAAAAGATGCCTTCATCACATCATATAGCAATCCTGCTACGACAGTTCGTAGCACAGGCCCAGAGGAGACACAAGAATTTTCTACATATAATTAATTCAACAGCACAAACTTGTCAAGCAACAGAGGAGTTTATATTGTTTGCATATTGGTGGTTAATATCCTGTTTCTTGGGTTATGGGGTCTTAAAAACTAGACAGAATGCCAAATACAGAGAAAAAAGAAAGCATTGAATTAGAAAAAGCTGGTGCAATTGAAACTCAACCTTTGTACGTGGAATCAAAACATTTTTAGGGATAGGCAACCCAGCTGAGGCTGCATACTCTTGAGCTGCTAAAAGCTTTGCCTGTGTAAAGCGAGTTCCTTCAACAAAAAGAGCCAACCAAAAGGGGCGAGGGAAGTCCTTTAGCCGTTTGAGACCTGACTGCAAATAGGGTCCAAAATTTTCACAAAGGGCTCATTAAGCACAGAAGCTTCACCACAAACACAATTCATTTTCTACAAGGCATTATATTTAAAGTATGCTGTTAAAACTATACAAGTAAATCAGACATATTAACACTTCATACCTTTAATGGGCCTTCATCCTTGGCCCAGTTCCTTTCCAGGAAAAGATATTCTGAGAACCACATAGACCATCCTATGACCTGGATTTTGGAATGAGTAAAGGTATAAAATTGAAGTGCAAGCCGACAAGAAACAATGAACAACTACAATCTTGGAAACATCAACAAGACAAACCAAGAAGCAGGGCAAAATGTACTGAGGAAAGACCCAAACATGTGAATGATTCAGAAATCATATATCAAATTAAGATCATCAATGAACCTCCAGCATAAAACGAACCACGCATGTATCTCATCAGCTGCTGGATTTCTGGAACATATGATTCTAATGAAATTTCCTTTTGAACTGGTTCAATATTAAGATAACTATTCATTCATCAGATACCCATTCAATTATTCAGTCGATTAGCTTTGTGGTTTACTATACAATTGACTCCAATACTGCCAACTGCAATTAATAGGGATACTATCTTTGTAAAGCCAAAAGAAATCACAAAATAAAGTAAATGAAATGTGGTATTGAGCTCTTAAGTGAGAACTTACTGGCAATACTTTAGATGATTTCTTCATAACAGCTAATGCACTTCCAAGGCATCCTGACCGCTATCACATTAAAAATCAATAATCAGTAGGCACCAAAAGAACTAAAAAATAAAACAGAAACTTTTAAAATCGAGCAGTTTCACTGGTTTTCATGAAAGAATTGTTTATACATTTGTCCATACACTTTAATACTTTATGCATAGAATACTACAATCAACTTGGGATAACCTTCATGTATTTCCTATTATGCATTAAATACTACATTTCACAGTGAGTATGGATAACCAGGCATATTTTTCTGTAATGTATCCATCGACAAAACCACAATGTTACCGAACAATACAACCGAACGATACAAAATAAAAACTTGCGAACATCTCTGATATGCACAAATAAGTAATGCATAAACGTAGCATAACCTGAGCCAAAATCCATCCAACAAGCCAATCAATGTCACTTTTGTGGTTGGATACGACAAGTGCATGTTCTTTCCCTGAAATTCACAGCATTAGCAGGAAATGACAAGTTCTACGGGTAGATAGCAATGTAGATGCAGAAGAAGCATAACAACAGTGTAATCTTACCCATTAAATCAAAGGTGTGCTTATCTGTAAACAGTCTGATCTGCAGATACAATCATTTTGGAAAGGTTAAACAGATTTGGTACTGGAGATATCTAATTCTAACAAACATAAACATAGTAACTAGGACAAACAAAAATCCTTAATCTAGCGATATGTTGACTTCTTTCAAAAGCAAGGTCACCAAGTTCATAGGGTTACATAGCGAAAAAAAAGGAAAGAAAACCTTAACACCACCCCACCAATCGACGATCCAAACGAGTTCGAGCCAAAGCAACTCAGCGACTGATCTGTTGATCTTCCTGTAGGTGTTCTTTGAGAATGGTCTAATAAGCACGAAGCAAAGAGCCTGGAAAAACAAATTAAATGAAACGGTAAGTAGAAAGAAACGGCAGAGGAGGGGGAGAAGAAGAAGACCGGAATGAAAATGAAAACGAAAACTAAACCAGACGCGAAGAACAGAAGTCCCAGAGGAAAGAAACGGGAGAGAAGAAGAAGAAGAAGAAGACCTGAATGAAATTGACAACTAAACCAGACGTGAAGAAGAGAAGTCCAAGAGGAACGATCACAGCAGCCACCGCGATCCCCATCGTCAACTGCCACCACCACTATCAGATGTGCGTATCAAAAAGCAGCAGTTAGTAGAGGAGAGTATGGTAAGAAATTGGAGATCGATGGATTGATACAATCGAGGAGGACAAGCCCCGACTCATAAATAAATACCCAGACCAGACCCAAATGAGAATTATACAGATGGATAAATTATTTATTTAATCATTTATTGTAAATAAATATAATTGAATTGGACAGGACAGGACTCCGGGGGAAGATGGAGATGATAGAAGAAGATGAGAAACGCATTCAATGATCAACCCAACAACATATTCTATACTCCCTCCTCTCCTCTTCGTTAAGGCTTTGTTTGTTTTGAAAGTTAGAGATAGAATTGAATGAAACGTAACACACTCCAATCGTTTGTTTGAAGGTTTCATAATAAAATGAATAGAATTAACAGGGATAGAAGCAGAGGGTTTCATGTTACGTTTCATTCCATCCTAAACAGTGAAAATAAGAAACCTCCAATTTAGGGGGTTTAGCATGGAACGTAATATAATAAATACATACTACCTAATAAATTTTATTAAATAATTAATAATAATATTTTCATATTATTAATAATAAATTATTTATATTTAATAATAAAAT
>JANJEY010000007.1:17847588-17860654 GCA_024703695.1 Erythroxylum cataractarum | reverse complement strand
CATGCAACTAGTGTCATTCCTTTTGGTATTTTCTTGTCTCCTCTTGCTATAATCCTTTTCGTTCTTGCTCTATGAAGACAAGTGAGTGCAAATTTTCAAAAAATGACTCAAATATAGTACTTTCGACTCATTTTAGCTCTTTTGTTTTCAAATTATACCTAAAAATAGATATGAACAAAGGGAATGTCTTAAGCATTTCATATCATTAAATGCTAAGTGTTATGAAATAAATCCACAATCAATTAAGCACATATCATATATCGTCAATCAAGTACTTATCATATTTTTTTTAGAAAAATAGACCAAACTATAATAAAATACTTCTAAATTTGTTTTAATCAGTCCTAATTCTCAAGATTGATAAATACAACAATTTTATGTAAATTTGATACATAACTAGATAATGATCTTATATACTTGGCCAAAATCAAGTTATGATCTATGTACTTTGACCACAATCTCCCGAAACTTAAGTCACCATCCAGGGAAGCATGCTTTATCTTACTCCCTCGTATATCCTTATACATTTTTACACTATTAATCTCTAATATATCACAATCCTTAAAACTTTACATCACCTTTAAAATTTCCTCTAATATTTCCTCACTTTAATTTAGAAAATGCCGTAGAATAAACACCACATATAAGAAAATCAAATAATAATATCCTCCCTTGACAGAGATGATACTTCAACTATAACTCACCAAGGCGCTTTTTTTTTTCAAACTCTTCACATTGCCCTCAACAATGAATAATTTTGTTTTTGACTGCCTTAAGGCTCCTTAACTCCATTAACAACTTCAAAAGAGTAGTAGCTGTCAATTTTTTGTCACTAGTAAAGTATGGATTCAACTCGAAGAGTTATCAAATTCAAACGTAAAAAAATAAATAAATCAAACTCTAATTACTTATTCTTTTCATTTAATATGCTTACTCAGGAACTAATAAATATCATATTCTAATCAACAAATATAAGTAACATACATTCTTTGAAAACTCATTTATATGCAAATTCATTACCACTAATTATTTACACTTTTTTAAGGATTAATCATATCTTAGAGTAGCAATAAATTGAGAGATTTACTAATTCCAAAAAAATACTATTTATGTTCAATCGAGCTTGAGTTTTGGTAAGCGTGAAAGATGGGAGATGTTTATATGTTTTTAATCAGATTTACTTGAATAACTACATATATTTATACTTCCAAATCAATGAGGGGGTTCACCAAAATAAGGCACTAATATACTCTTATGTAATGTTCTATTTTGTTATTGAATCTCCTTATAGGCATAATATAAATGGTACGCATCCATAAAAGAAAGAATGATGGAAGTAGAGTGTTTTTTCACTCCATGTGAAGTATTTTAGTTTTTTACCTTTTTGTTGAAAAGATGATAACGTATATGTTAAACTCTAATCGTACTTAATTGCCCATGTCTAATTGAAAGGTTGTGGATGATCAAGGCAAGAGGAAGAGAATATATTGGAAACGTACTATAGTCAATCTAGATGATCATGTGATAGTTCCAAATCTGGATCCGAATATGGATTCACCTGACCAATTTGTTGAAGACTATAATGCTCATCTTACAACAATGTCTATGGACATATCCAAGCCCTTATGGGAAATACACATCCTCAATGTCAAAACAGTGGATGCAGAGGCAGTTGGCGTTTTCAAGATCCATCACTCAATGGGTGATGGTGTATCGCTAATGTCTCTTCTTCTAGCCTGCACTAGAAAAACCAATAACCCGTCGACATTGCCTAGCGTTCCAGTGCAGAAACGAGTTGGTTCTAGGACTTCTGGATCAAATGGGTTCTGGTGGATCTTTAAGGTTATCTGGACGGCTACCATAATCATTTTCAATACTTTGATAGACATGATTATGTTTATTGCAACAATGCTATTCTTAAAAGACATAAAGAATCCTATTAAAGGGGCTTCTGGAGTTGAGCAAAAACCCAAAAGGTTCGTGCATAGAATGATCAGCATGGATGATATTAAGCTTCTAAAGAATGCCATGAACACGGTCAGTCTGCTTTGCTTACTCATCTTGCCCATCTTTATTTTACTTTGCTATAATCAAATTCATCAATCTTATTTCAGCTGCAAAAAAATGCCATGAACGAAGTTACTTTACTTTACTTTGCTTACTCATCATGCCCATGCAAATTTACATCTCTATGTTGTAGACAGTCAACGATGTAATTTTAGGAGTAACACAAGCTGGTCTGTCAAGGTACCTCCATCGGAAATATGGTAAGCCAATCTTTCCATTACGAAATTCAATTTTCCAAATTTCATTTAATTTTTTATATTTTTAACAGAGAAACTCATTAATTCTTGAAGTAGATTATTAAACTCTAGTAATTATTTCATACAAATTACTTTTTGTTTTCAATTCGCTTAATCATTAATTATATTTATCTCTTTTAATAATATCTTGTTAAACAATTTTTATTTCTAATAATATAGTGATAAAAATTATTCCATCGAAAGCATATCGAAGAGAATATAGTCAACAGGTATACAAACATTAAGTTATCAAATTGTGAAGCGTTTTTAATTTGTCAGGTGAGAATGGCAACGGTGAGGACTTAACGCATGGAAAATCCAATCTTCCAAAGAATGTCCGTCTGAGGGCAGCTATTCTTGTCAACATAAGACCAACAGCAGGAATCCAGGTGACAGGCATCAATTCCTATGCTTCGTAGTGTTGTAGTTATACTTTGTGTTGTGTGACAGAAAATGGCTATACAACGATTGCAGATAGTGTAAAAAACAGGTTGTAACGACAATAAAAGTGTTCATAATCAGGAGTTGGCGGAGTTGATGGGTGAGGCGAATAATAGAAAGGCAAAATGGGGATGGGGGAATTGGATTGGCTACATCCTCCTACCTTTCAACGTTTCTTTACAAGATGATCCACTGGACTACATACGTACTGCTAAAGCCAATATTGATAGGAAGAAGCTATCCTTCGAAGCCATCTTAACTAATATATGTGGTCGCTTCATACTGTACTTACTCGGTATCAAGGTAACTACTTGACAATGAGACAAGATCTTCTGTCCAATATTACTCTGTCTTATTCTGTCCAATGAAATCTTAACCATTTATTTTGTAAGATTCACGCGAGACCCACGCGTAATTTACGCGAGACCCATATAAATAAATGGCTGAGATTCATTGGACAGAATATGACACCATAAATAAATGACTGAGATTCATTTAATAAAATAATATTGAAGAAAATTAAACTACAAAAAACTTCAACTCATCCTTCTATTCCTTTGCAACATTTAGAACACTCATCCTACCACCGAACACTATCCTCTTTACCACACTCTTTACAACACTTGTTTTGTTCTCCTCATTGTTTCGTGATGGCAACAATAATTAATATGCATTGTTTCGCTTTAATTGACAGACAACTGCTTATTTAGTGCACAGAGTTCTTTCTAACACTTCTCTAGCATTTTCGAATGTGGTCGGCCCGTTAGAGGAGATTAGCTTTTACGGCCACCCTGTAGAATATCTTGCTCCGAGTGTCTACGGCCATCCTCAGGTAATTAACTTTCTCATGTCATCAGCATTCCTCGTTTGTACGAGCCTGTATCTTCAGCAATTGTACTGCTTTCATTTTCATTCTCCCCCTACTAACTTGTTTAATTAGCTAGCAGGCGCTCACTATCCATTTTCAAAGCTATTGTGAAAAGATGATCGTTGTTCTGGCGGTTGATCCAGAAGTCATTCCCGACGCTCACATACTTTTGGATGATCTCCAAGATTCTCTTGGAATCATTAGGAATGCCATCGTACACAGTAAACTAGATACGATGGCCTAGCTCTTTCTGTTTTCCTCTTTTTTTTTTTTGGATGAAAAATGGGTTTGAATCACCCAAAGCAGTTACTATTATAACAATCGGTACTCATTGCATGGTGGGATGATAGTTATCTTGCTTTTGCCCTGAAAATTTCTTATATTGATTGAAAGCATGGGTTAAAATAGCAAAACCATTATCGTTATTTTATGTTTCAGCTGTAATGATGGTGGTAGATCCTGTCCTTACAGCATTATCTTACAATTTCACAATCTGTTACAGCTATTGTAGTTGCGACACCGTGCTGCTGCGATCTCTTACGGTTAAAATAGTTAACAATGAAAAAGACGATGAAGATGGAAAATAGGGGTAGAGTCTAATTTCGCGCTAATAATTAGAAAAAACCTTTGTTTGATTTTTCCAAAATTAAGATATCTAAAATTTTATAAACTAATTAATATATAAATTATAATAAAGTATAAATTTTAATTCGTACCTTATTTAAAAGTTTGATTTTTCTCGTTTTTTACTTTGAACTGTTTATTAAATCAACTTATCTCAACCATCATAGTTATACAAGTGTCTAACTTCTATCAATTTCAACAAAACATATTGAGATAATTATGCAACTATTATAGAGAAGGCTAGGTAAGAAGTGCTAATAGGGATACCAAATTTAGCTCGACCTGGCCTGATTTTGGCCCTGGTTGACCGGGCTACAAGTTGAGATTGTATCGGCTTGTGGCCCGATCGTTATTTAAAAAATAGCGATGTTTTATCAAAAACATCATTTTTGACATTTTTCTTTTAAAAAATTTATGAAGGGTTGGGTTAGTTGGGCCCACCCATGGCTAAAGGGTCATGGGTCGGTTAGCCTGTGGTCGAACCGGGCCAATCTAGGCCCGTTTAGTGACCCTGAACCTCTGTCGGACCAAATCAGGAGTGGTAGAGCCCGGCTCAACCCATTGGCATTCTTAACTGCTAACTCCCTTGTAGTCTAAGGGTGTGGTTGGTTCACTTGCAGGAATAGTAATAAGAATTATAATAAATATAGTGAAGAATAAAAATGAATATAACTTCTATGCCTCACCATATTGAGGGATATAGAGTATTGTTACAAAAGGAGATATAAAAACATTGTTCCTTCATTCTAATATATTATCCACCATCTTTGTTTATTTCTTACTTATTCCTTTCTTCTTATACAAACTAACCAAGCATCTGAATATTTTAGTAATTTAAGTAAAATAAAATTTTATTCTCAATTAAACTTTGATTAAAATTATAGTTAATACTAATTAAATACCAATTATTTCTAAATCGGAGCTAATATCTTATATTTTTATTAAATACTTATATTTAATTATAAGTTTCTCAAACTTTATAATCTAAGTCTAACTTGATTAAAACATGTTTTCTCTTCTCAACTCGTTCATTGTGTGCGACTCATTAAGTTCTCAAATATGTTAGCGATGAATATAAATTATAACTCTAAATCATATTTAATATTTAAGTTCTAACTCTAAAACATATTTAAGATTTAAGTTCTTTCAATTTATTTTTAATTCTTTAATTAAATAATTTATATCTATAAATCAAGATTGACATTTAATAACACATCATGATTATTCATATATCTAGGAATGTTAAAGTATTTCTGACTAACTTTTTTGTACATGATTTTTCTTATAGTTCAATTCTTTCTTTAAACAATGTTTCGATTAGACATTAGATATGAAAATGTCTACAATATTTGAGTTCAATCATGTTAGTTCTTTATCATTAGCAATTGATTTAACTAATGACATTTTAATACTATTTTCAATGTGCCATTCGATCTTGACTAAGGATTTCTCAAATCAATATTAATCGTGAATAACAAAATATTTTTCTTAATTATTTTAGGATGATAAATCCTATATTGATCATTCAATTATCTCCATATAGTTAACATTACATCCAATAACTACTGAATGAGTTATCCTTGACTAGAATAGATCATAATTAGTATAAAAAATATCAAACCCTATATGAGATCACTTTAGAGATTTTAAGTTAAACGATCTTTTATACAATTATCACATTAAGAATTTTAATAGACATATAAGTAATGTTTTAAATAGATTCTTTATACGGGGCCAGTTCAATGAACTAGTTCTCTAATAAGCATCTATACTTTTATTTAAATATCTTTATACTTTAATCTATGAGATCGATTATATTTTATTTATATTCTTTAATATATATAGTATTTTTATATTCTATTATGTTCATTCTTAATAGAAGAATAACCAGGACAAAGTTAAGGATAATATATAAACACAATATAAATCTCATAACTATAATCTTATCATAATTTTATTTCAAATGTACATTTATCTTATGAAATTTATACATACTTCTAAATATTTATAAGATAAAGAGTATCTATAAATAAATATGACACTAAACTACAACTAACTGATTGGCTATAAGATATAAACCAGTATAAGAAACACATAAAAAGACAGATGGTGAAGACAATAGTTGTTCTATTGTTTCACTTTATTTTAGTAATGTGTAGTTTGATTTTTATTATTATCATTAATGATATTCACAATCTTTCTCACTACTATGGAAAATTAAAGTCCAAAAGATAATAGAAGTGTCTTTATTAAAGATTAAATATTTTGAACACTTAAAATGATATGTATTCATAGGTAAATATATTAATGAAAGAGTAATTGAATTTGAACAAAAGATGCCATAGTTTAAAAAAAACTTTCTAGAATAAGGTGAAATAAAAAAAAATTATACGAGACTTTAGATCAAAATAATTCTCTTTACATAGGATGGGGAAGAGGAATTCAACCTATTTAAATGGCCGCCTGATATATTATGAGATCATCATCATTGTTAATAAAAATTGAGTTATTTTTCAGTAAGCTTTGTTTTTTCTTTTGTGTTCTTGGTAGAATACAAATCTGACTTATCAAAGGAGTGATCGACCTTTGTGGTGTCCTGAGATTGGGGTTTTAAGGATTTAGCTTCCTTAAGATTTTAATCTGATTGTTCAACTTGTTTTCTAAGATTCTGGGCACGTATAACAAATGGATCAATAATTCCAATGGCAAGTCACCTAGTGAAACACACCCAACTTGTTTTCTGTACTAGATACGGTCACCTACACGATCATAGACAGTGATTGTATTCATCAACATCAATTTAAAACTCAACAGTTAGATAGAAACACGGCTCCAACAACTTACATGATCTAGGAACACCACTATGTCCATCATCACATGAGCATGTCTGACCTCAACACCAGCAAAATGACGTCTTTCAACCTCGTAGATGGTTATAGGGACTTACACAATCCTTTACAAGGCCATGTACAAGTCCTATGTAGGTGTGTCCTTCCAAAACAGCTTCAATTCTTTAGTCTTTTGTCTTGATATCTTCTTTTCCTTTCTGTAACATCCCGCCCCCTACTTTGGGTTAGAACCTTAAAATTTGGTGCATGTGAGCTATGGGGCTTGGTTTAAATGAAATTAGAGGAAATGGTTATGATTGTGTTTTGTTTGAAGTGTTTGATGATTAATGTGGGTACGAATTTTGGTAAAAAAAATCTTTGAAGAATGTTGGTCTAGCATGTGTCCGTTAAACGGACACGGAAGTCCGCTTAACGGACAGTCTCGAATGTCAGATTACCCTAGGACATGATGTGTCCGCTAAACGGACAAGACGTTTAACGGACTGGTTGGAAGGCTCGTGTCCGTCAAACGGACATGCAGGTCCGTTTAACGGACCTTCTCGGGAGAATTGGAGTGCTTGGTGGTTTCATGTCCGTTTAACGGACAGGGAAGTCCGTTTAACGGACATGCTTGGGGCCACTTTAGTAAATTGCAATTTTGACCATTTTAAATTTGATACATGTGACCTTAAGTGAGTTTTTGATAAAAATGCATCATATTTAGATATTCATTGATAAATTGGATGATTGCACACATTAAAATTTTTGATCATGCACTCAATTGACATTTTCTGGGTATAATTGGTAATGCATGGGATTGTTTTGAGAATTTTGAGTTGTGGTTATCGAAAATTATTATGGATAGTGAAATTAGTGATTTGACATTTTTGGAAAATTTTAGGAATTTTTCTTAGAATTTTTCGGGGAAAAATTTGGACCAGGAAAATTACTAAGTGGCAGAATAATCGATGAATAGCAGTAGAATTCGGAGTCATATGGCAATGAAAATTCTTTTATAAATGACTTTGGGATTTAATGACTTGTATCATTAAAAATTAGGAGACAATTTGAGTGAAAATTGGAGACAAAATGGACTAGTTAGCAAGTGGGACAAATGGAGCTCCAAGGATGTCACTTGCCACACCACAAGTTGATGCACGAAAATTTTCAAGTGAAAGACCATGTTTTGGGTCTTTCACTTGTTATACATAACAATGCTTTCTCTCCTCTCCATTTTCTTCATTTCCCTCTCCTTGATATCGACACTCACTCTCTCCCACCTTCTTCAATGTGAAATCTTGCTCTCTTTTCACTTGCTACTTCATTTTCTTTGTCTCTTTCATCTTGCTACTCAAAGACCCAACCTATTCCTCAATGGAAGTTGATGATCATGAAGAGGAAAGAGTTAGGGTTTAATGGTGTTTGAAGATCTTGAAGCCAACTCAAGTAAGTAGCATGTTATTCTTGATGATTTGTTGAATAAGATGTGTAGATGATGGGTTAATTCATCTCAAAGTGGTGCTTATATATATGATAGCATGTGGTTGATAGAATGAGCAAATAATTGTCTTACCTTTACATATATGATGATTGATGATCATAAGATGTTATAGTGATGATTTAGTGATATAAGGATTGTCAAAATGATGTAGAAATGGTATAGAAAATTTGATTGATAAATGGAGTTTCATGTTTTGTTTTGTGATGGAGAAAAACGTGGATTGTTGGTTGGGTTAGGAATGGATTGGATAAGGTATGGAAGTGAAAGAAAAGGGCAAGTATAGTGTTTTGGAAAAGGGAAGAATTAGGATGAAAGGTTAGAGGCAAATTGATAATGGTATTTAAAGAGGTTGGAATGTGCTAGCTGGAACATTTTGCTGGATATGCCTTAGTAATCTAGTCATCATTTGTTATGTAGTTATCCAAATGGGATGGTTTTTGATTTGGGTTAAATTAGAGATATAAGGCTACATTTTCCATGAAGACATTGAATGCAAATTCTGTCTTTAAGAGTGTCTAATTGTGACTTAAATTGAGTACTGAGTGATGAAAGTTGATGATGAATGTGCATGTATATATATGTCCTGTTATGAGTGTTTATGTGTAACCATGGACTATATCTTGGCTATGGATGATATTGAACTGAAATTGAGTTATAAGAGTGGATAAATAATGAGTATTGAACTTGAAATGATTGGCTAAGCGTGAGGAATTGAGTGTTGTAAGTGAAGAGTTAGAAATCTGGAATTTCATAAAACTCAATTGAACTTACTTTAGTGAAAGAGGCATAACTCTTTGTAAAGAACTCGGAATGAGATTATCTAGGTATGGTTTTAAAGAAGACTTCAAGATCTACAACTTCTATTTCAGGAAAAAAGTTGAGATTTTGACGTTTAGAGGGTTAATTTTGCAAAGTTTTATAAGTGACCCGTAAAGGTCTGTTTAACAGACATGCATGTCCGTTTAACAGACATTCACGGGTCAAATGATGCTAACTAAGCCTCAAATGGGTCTTAAAGTGAACCTAGAATGATCCTTGCTTTATGGGACTAATATATGAAAGGTATGAAGTGAAATTGAAGGTTAAAACTTAGTAAACGAATGGATAAAATCAAAGTGTCAAATGCATGTGTGGAATGGAGATGGAAATGTTACATGATTGTAATGCTATTCAAGGAAGTTGAGTTATAGATGTTAAGTGAGTAATTATGAAAGAGATTTAGATATTATGGGATTATTATGAGGTTAGAAAAGTAATGACGGAAACTTCAGTTATGATATAAAGTGATCAATTGTTCTTGAGATGTAAGCTTATGATAAGCTAGATGCATATAAAGGGTAAAGCTTGAATGGACAATTTAAAATGATCATATGAAAGTGAAATGTAAGTCTAATTTCCATTAGATAGATTGACTCATGATTGGAGAATGGGCATTAGATGTGAATGTAAAGCATATACCCGAGATTTGTCCTTGAGAATGCATTATACATTACACATATACATGTGTAAAAATTGAATGGTTATGTGATTGTGTTTTATTAATGTGTGTGCAAATTGTGTTTGGCATATGGTTGACATAGCATAAAACATACTCATCCAGACATTTCCAGATCATGAAAGCAAATGCTAATCTGGAGCGTACTGTGAGTAGAACTAGATGGTCTTATTTTATTGTTTATTTAGTTATGCTATATATTGAATGATTATTAAATAGCAATGAATGATTGTGATTTGATTGTAGATTCTAGACAGGATAGTCCGATGATTGTGTACTGGGAATTGCGATATTGAAGTGCTCATTGAATGTGAACTGTATGAACTAAGTATACATTATTTGATTGTTAAAATGATTCTAATTGCACAATTGCATGTGAATGAGAGTGTGATTCCTCAACTTTAATGTTGAATGCCGGACTAAGGTCCGATGACATGGAAAATGATTGGATGGGTGTATAAAAATTGATTGATACATTTCATTGCATGAATGCATATAATATAATGGCAGTTGTGACCAGAGTAGTCAATGATTAGAGCTTAACGCTCAACGAGTGAAAATGAGCTTCGAGCTCAATAGTGATTCAGAGCCTCAGGCTCAACGTTAATGAGCCCTATATGGGACAGTTATCAATGAGCCCGATATCCAATGGGTACGGGACAGTTTAGACACTCGGTCACAACAAAGTAATAAATGGAAAGTGGGTCTCATGTACATGTGCATAATATGAAGAATGAAAATTGTATTGATTGCGAATGTGAAATGTGACATGATGGGCAGGCTATTATGTGAATGTGAATGTGAAGTGTGACAGTGAATGTGAATTGTGTTATGTGACTGGGTGAACCATCGATGATGGTCACTCACTAAGTTTGCAAAAACTCATCCAAAATTTGCATTTTTTTAGGAATTAGAAGAATACCCGTTCTGCAATGGGAGTAGACTTTCTGTACACAAGGAAAAGTTAGAGGTTGGGATCAATTCGCATCTGCATATGGATATGTCTTATTTTAGTATAAAGTGTATTCCACGAATCCTGTACAGTACGTTTTTTATTAATTCAGTATGTAATAAGTGATGATGTATGGGAATTTTTGTAATGGGAATGGTTAAAATGTGGATATGGCTGTTTATATTCATTTGTGTCAATTGGAAATGAGTGTATGTGTTTTGTGTGTTGAAATGGGCCTCAATGGCCCAAAGTGGATTGTTTTGTAATTGGAAAAGGGTGACAATGAAATTGGGCCCAAATTGATTATTGAAATTGTATTGATTGGAATGCATTGAAACCAATTTTTCTATTGCGACTGTTAAACGTATTTTGGACCACTTTGGAAACGAACCTCTGATATGAGAGTGTTTTCAAAAAAAAAATTATACCGATTTATATTTGATTGAGTGCTAGCATGCCATTTTCGCAGACACGGACTCGAATATTACCGTCGATGTCGGGTTCGGGTCTTGCGGGAGTGGGATGCTACATATGTGGTATCAGAGCCTAGAAGTATAATCTTACATGGGCATTTTCTGAAATGTGTCAAGTTACATGCTTTAAAGGCATGTTATTACAGACAGTAGTAACTAATCCCCAGTCGAGCATATGAGTCACACGTATGAGTATGAGTTTAGTGATACAGCCAATAACAATAGTGAGAGAAATGATGCAAGTGATGATATGTTATGATGTGAGAGAATGGAGGATTGGATATAGTGAAATGAGAAATTGTGTGTGATTAAACATGACAGATAAAGATTTAGCATAATTGTATTGGTGACTATATTATGGAATATGGCATTACTGTTATACTAGAATAAGTTGAGGTGTGCTTAAAGTGGTTATCCACTTGACTTAATGATTATGTGAGTATAAAGTGGCTGCTATTTAGAAATAAGGTATGTTATGGTAGAATAAAGGTAGTAAGTTGATGAATGAAATAATGTGAGAATTGGGATTTAATGAAAATGTAATTGATTTTGAGTTGTTATGATATGGTTTAATGCTAGAAGAGGTGAATTTGAAAAGTTTATGGGGATTTCTAATGATGCAATGAGTGTAGGAAGCTTGGAAAAGACTTAAAAGGAAGGGGGTTGTGGAGGATAGATGTCCGTTTAACGGACATGAAGGTACGTTAACGGACCTTCTCGGGTGGAAGAATACCCCCAGGTTGATGTGTTTCCGTTTAACGGACATTTACGGGACAACTTTGGGAAATCGTGAATTTTGACTCTCTTAGAGACAGAACCTTGCTTGGGCATGCATATGTTGTAGTGGATTGATAGAGGGAATGGAAAGAATTATAGTGTACAAACAAAGTTGGAAGAAAACGAAATCCTATATGAATTAGAAAGGATGAAATTGGGCTTGAATTGGTTGTCTGAATATAGTGATATAAGTGTATGCCTTCGTGAGAGAATATGATTATGCATCTATGATTCTGACTTGATTGTGAATTTACGTAGGTATGATGAAATCAGGGAACTTGGAAGATGAGACAATAAATATGGTAAAGGAAAAAGTTGTCAAGGCTAAGTTGAATTGTTTGGGTGAGTGCACATCTAATAATGGTGGACATATGAAACTATAATGGTGATTAGAAGTGTTATAGTTTAAAATCTAAGATGGTTTAGAGTAAGACGTGAAAGTGTGTATTGTAATTTGAAAATGAATTGAGAGTGATAATGAGGGAATATATGATGAACCTGAAAAAAAAAAGAAAGGAAAAAGGATATGATCACGACTTAATCCCCAAAATCGAGAACAAGTGCAAAAAAGGGGAAGGGTTATCTGAAAACAAATGAGATTAAGGTATTCTTAGCCTAAGCTATCAATTGGTAAGTTGTTCTTTATATGGCACTAAATTTGAGGAAATGATTTTGATGATAAACACTAAGGTACTTGAGTCAAGAATTTGAGTAATGCTTCAATGAGTCTGATTAAAAGAACTATTTTGGTCATATATGTTATGACATAAATTGATCTTTATAAGGTTGTTAAGAAGCAGTAAA
>JANJEY010000007.1:17628868-17644132 GCA_024703695.1 Erythroxylum cataractarum | reverse complement strand
TACACCTATGTCAGATCATATCATTATTTCTTAATATACTCACATATCACACATTATAATTCTGAGACATCTTTATTGAGAATACATCTTATAAGTTACGGGTCCTATGCTCTGAATAACTTCATGTGAACCAATACAATCTGAGCACATCTTTATCCCAATCTATGCACACCTTAACAAGGTGTTGCTCTTAGAAATATTTCATATATTATCTTATGCGCCGCTCAAATTCCTTTAGCCATAGCATCCTATATCTAAGCAGATTGCTGGTGTCTTCCAAGGATCTATTGTAGTTGTTTATCAGGTATACTTCCTCCTTTATGATCATCTGGTCTTGTCAATATTCTTCTGTCATTTCCACAAATTCTCTAACGCTTTGATCTTTTCCTCTTACTCTGGAAGTGTAATTTCTCTATTGAGTACTTTCAATTTGTCTTTCACTACCTTGAGTTTCAGAGTAAGCTTGTATCCCTTAGTTCCTAGAGCCTCCTTCTCCATTCCCTTCCTTAAAGGTTCCATGAATTTGGGATTTTCCATCAAGTGGTTGAAAACTCTAAAAATGGCTTTTCTTTTGTCTTCAGGTTTGGTAAGATCTACCACTACTAAGCTATGTCCGTATATGGTTGGTTGCTCATAGCTAATATTGGTGAGGGGGACGTATTGTAGTAAAACATTATTAACCATAATCTATCAAACTTCTTCAATAGGAACCAATTCCCTACCTATTTGTTGCTCCAAGTGAATACATTACCAAATTAATTTAAGTATATTAGCCCTTTGTTCTTTGTTAGCTTTTGTAATTCCTTAAAATTCTTCTAGGAACAACATCTTCCTTCTCACTTTTCACTTGAATAAAGTGTACAGTTGAAGTCCCCTACTATTGTCCAAGGTGTCTTAATGTGGCTATAAATTCTAACTATTTCCTCCAAGAGTGACTGCCTTTGGAATTCATAGTTTGTAGCATAGACAATATAGATTATTATAGGCCTTCTGTTGCTTTTTATCATCATCTCACAGTGGATCATTTGGTTTGAGCAAGACCAGTTGATTAGGTCTAGCTTTGAAGGGTTAAACCCCATGAAAACTCTTCCACTGATATGGTTTTCATGTTTAGACATAACTTTCCAATCTTTACGTAGGATCCATAAGCATTTCTTTAGTTGCTACTTTTTTTAATTTGGTTTCTAATAAACTAACAAATTCTACTAAGCTATTACTGATGAAATCCCTTACAACTAGCTGTTTATTTAGGCTATTAAGCACTTTTACATTTCATATTGCTAAATTCATTATCTTTTCTTTTTACCTATTTTTTTCCTCTTGATTTTTCTACATGCACTAGGGGAAACAACTTCTGAGTTTGGCTTGTACTTGAAGTTCCTTATTTCTCCATCAAAGGAGTTACGTCTGCTTCCTCTTGGCTTTGATTTAGGCCCTCCACTAATTGCTTACCTTTCTTTAGAGTCTTATTCTATTTTGTAGCTTGGAATTCACTATTTTGATCTACAAAAGGTTCCCCTATTTCTTCTGGAATCTCCACCATTTGTTCTATGCCATCTATAATTTTCTTATTTTCCTGTTGGTACTCTTTTTTTCCTCCAAATCTACTTTTTTTCTTTAATTTTTCATTTCCACATATAATTTACCTTCAGTGAGTCTTCTTCCAGGGCACCATCTTCCTTTTACTTCATAATTCTAGGAGTTTCAGGCAACTTCATAGTGATATCTATATTTATACACAGCCTAGAAAACCCAATTCTCTTCAGTAGTATTTTCATCTATCCCTAGGGCTTACTTATTTTTCTTGCTATGTAACTCAGTCACTCTGCAGACCAGTACTCCAAGGGAACTTTGTGGAAGATATGACTTCAAGATACCACTTTTTGAGCAGGAATGGATGTCCTAGCATATGTTAGGGGCCTGCATCTATTATTCTTTAGGCATTGTCCTCAGAGTTGGACTTAAAAATAAACAATTCATTCTCATTAACCATCATGTTTACAAGTCCCATATTCCTCCAAGATAAAAAGTACCCATTTGTTTACTAATGGGATAGTCAATGTTTTCTCGAGGAAAAAATCAACCAAAGATGAGCTCCATTTCCTCTCTCCATGTTGCAACACTTTTATAGGTACCTTAATTAGTCCATCATTATTCGACTTCATATATCTAAGCTTTATTCCTAAGGTCTCCAACTATCGAGCTCAGGGTTGTCTTTCCCTTATTAGGTTCTCGGTATCTCCTTTAAGTAGCTCCATTCAAATGGGGGCGGGGGGATAAGTGGGATTGTTTTAAAAGTGTAAGTGCTACTATAGATGGGGTAGTTTGTGAGTTGGTTTAAGAGTCTATTTCAGGTTTGTCTAGGCCTATGGTGGTTGCTATTAAGTTTCTAAAGCTGGAAGGTTTATTTTTTAGATTATTAGGGGTTAAAGATTGGCTATTAGAGGGTGAAAAGCAAGACTATTGGGGTAGGCTGTCGGGGATTAGGGGAAGCATTAGATAAGCAAGAGTTAAGATTCCTTAATTTGTTGAAAATCTTTCTAAGTAATAGTTACAGTCCAATTTATTTTTATAAATACATTTAGTATAGTGGGAAGTTCACTAGGGATTTACTTATGTAGCAATCTAAATAGATATTTGAAATACTTCATAAGTATAACATTAAATACTACTCAAGCTTAAAGGTAATTTTATCATTTAGTGATTAAGTCAGTCATGCATTATAGGGCAGAGTGTTAACTCATCAAGAAGTGCACAGTCATAAGTTAATGGTGACGAAGATAAGGATGCTTCGTTAGATATGCAACCTTACTAAAAGAGATAAGGTTGGGAATGTAATAGTAAGAGACAAATTAAAGGTAGCTAATATTATTGACAAATTAAGAAAGACAAGTCTTAAGTAGTTTGGACATGTTAAGAGGAGATATCAAAACGCTCCAATAAGAAGATGTAAAAAGATCGTACTTAAAGACTGTAAGAGAAAAAGAAGAGAGACCTAAGAAGAATTAGAAGGAGGTAATCAAGAATGATATGAAAAATTTGGAACTTATTGAGGATATGACCCACAATAGAAAACTTTGGACACTACAAATCAAATAAAGGATACCTTTTAAAGAGATCCTTGTAGTTCTCATAAATCTTTTAACTTTTTTTTCTTGTAATTAGCCTAAACTTGTAAATAGGCAATATTTACCTCATAGGGATTTAGCCTAATCCTTTTTATACCTAGCTAACTTGATTTAGTATTATTATCGTCGTCGTCATTGTCATCATCATTATTATTTTATTAATTAATTTATTATTTTTATTTTATTTTATTTATATTTTCATTTTTTTCTCACGTGGATCATTTGAAAACAGTTTTTTAACTAGTTAAGGATAAGATTGTTTATTACTGGACTTTCTCAGATCTCACATGTTAGTGAGATTTCTACTGGATGTTATTGTAGTTGTATATCAAAATATTATTATACATATGATAATTAAAAATAAAGCTTTAAATAAAGTGATTGAAATAAGAAGGATATAAAATTTTTTTATTCTTATTTTACTTATGGTTACATTTCTATTCTTATTCTCGCTTTTTATTTCAATTATTTCATTATTAATTATGAGTCAAGTACTCTTAAACGCATTATTCCAAAGCATGGTATATTCGTTTGATAGATATGGGAGCTAAAATTGACATTATTATTTTATTTAAAAAAGGAACTTGGGATTAATTCCTAGCATCAATCGCAATCTCAACGAGTTAGCTTATTAAACTAATTGACTTCTTGAAGAATCTTGCTTTATGGCACACAAACTTTAAGTAAAATCACTTGGTTGTATTAGTCTTTACACATTAACCAGTATATATTGTAGATAAGGTGAAAATATTTATTATAATGCTTGACCCATGATTGTTAAAAAAAAAAAAAAAAAGAGTTTTAAAAATAGAATTTGGCAAGACAAAGAGTGGCACTTACTTTTGTCAATGTCAAACTAGTTAGAAGCAACTTTCGGAGCCTCTCCCTCTCTTTTCAGCTTCCTATTCATAATACACGAAAGAATCCAAAAAGTGCTTTCAAGTTTGGGCCATATACCAAAGCATTTTTTCCCCACTACAGTTCGTCATCAAAGACAAAAGCACAATCAGACAATCCACTCCAGCTGTTTTCCTTTTGTCAATTTCTCTCCGTTTTGTTTTCTAATTTCGCCGCCACCAATGCCCGAATTCGTCCAAGGAGCCATTGCTGATAGAAGAGAGACTATTAATTATCAAACCCATGTGTGGATTGGAAGTAAAAGCAAAACGAAACTAGTATTTCAGATGCAACTTAAGTGGATTGAATAATTAAATTAAAATGTTCTGCTCCAAAACCACTAGATTCAGTTTATCTGGTAAGTGACTATTTTACCACAATAATTTAAGCTGTTGTGTGAGGCCAACTCAATTGATTTTATATATTCTCTAACACATTCTTTCAAGTGAAAGTCTTTTAGATTTGAAACTTGCACAGACCTAGTTTACCTTGAGCTTAATTTATTTAGAATATGTGAGTGGTAGGATTCGAATTCATGACCATTTGATCATAGAGACTCTGATATCATATTAAGTAATTATTTTATCACAATTAACAAACTCAATTAATTTTATATATTCTCTACTGTTATTAACAACCAAGAGTCTTAATAAAAGTGACCCAAAACCATCCAAAGTAGAAGCATTATTGCGACGCACCCACTGATGTGCTGTGGCCTTTTGGTTGCGTTCTTTATTTTTAATTTGTTTTGTTGTGGTGATGGATGACAAATTGTTTCTTCCTTGTCGACAAAAGTCCACGAACCTTTTTTTGGCAAGCCGCCAAATGTCAGCCATTTGATTCACCACATGGACTAACATAGTTGGAGCAATCTATAGACAACCAAGAAGACTTCCCTTTTCCCTAAAGTGGGAATGTTAAGGAATTCTTTATTTCTCTTTTAGGTACTGTCCAGTGATGAGCCGAGAGAGGTAACCCCCGAAGTGTACATTTCTTACTTTCTTTACAGAGCATATTAAATGTCATCTCTACATTCAACTTCGCAGCTGTACACCACACATATTCCCCCTCGCATTTCTAAGTTTTTTATTCTCAACTTGATGAGGAAAGCTATTTGACCGCAATTATAAGTGTGATGCTGATGCTCAAGTGGGTTCTCCTGTTCAGAGATGGAGGGTTTCTTACTTTTTCTCATTTCATATAACTAAAATCATTGTTACATCGTTCGTTTTCTGCCATTTTTGAGTTCACATTCATTGCTTAAGGAACACTTATTCTCTACTTCATGACAATATAGGCTGAAGTCACCAGACAAGCGGCAGCAAACAATTGGCAAGAAGTTTGCAGCGTGCTTATGGTTATTATGAAGCATTAATTATTTCCATTCTTCTTATTTTAGTGTCTTGTTTTATTATATGATTGGTTTTATGTCTTTTAGTGATCGAGCAACTGGGAAAGTGAGACTTGAATAATTGAAGGCACGTTGAAGTAAATAAAAATTATTTTATGAAAAAATAATATTATTTAATTTACTTCTAAAAACGCAATTGAAAATATAAACAGTAAAAATGTATCTTGTTATGAACTTAGTTCCTCTCTTCTACAATTCCCTTTTGTATCCAAATTTAAAAGTAGGTAATTGAAAATTATTATATCCACTCAATATAACAATGCAGAGACGAATATGTAGTTAAAATCTATGACAGTTTCGCTAGGAGGGCAAACTCATATAATAATTTAATTAAGAAAAAATTACTTTTAACTAAACTCTAATTTGAATTATATTTAATTAAAGTAACTAAACTTTAATTTGAATTATATTTAATATAATTAAATAAAATTTATATCTCAATAAAACATATTCAGTCTCTATTAGTTAAACATTTTATATTTGACTTTTAAAGTTCTTTAAACTTTACAATCAAATCAAATTTAATCGAATTAATTTTTTAAAATTTTTTGTATGCAACAATTAAATTCTTCTAATAATTGGTAAAAATAAGAGGAACAATGTCAAGACACATTGCATGCATGGTGTTGTCTACTACATGGAGGCTTTAAAGTTATGTACTCATCTCCTTTAGTTAAAAAGGCATTTTAAAATAGTTTATGGACTAATGGTGTTAGCAGTTAGTACATATCCTTGGTTCCTTATCATATGAGTTATGTAATATTTATGTTACTTAATCCTTGTATAAACCTTTTTTTTGGCAAGTTTTAATGTTAATTCTATTTTAACTTGTTGTGCAATAAAGATTGACTTTTAAAAGACCTTTGATAAATTAATTAGAGATTTGTTCCACAATCTCTTTAAGTACTTGGCTTTCCATAGTTTTTTATTATTTAGATAGAGCAATGCATCACCACAACCTCTTTCGACATCTTGGTGAATGAGAAACCTACAAATGAATTCAAAGTGGAAGAAGCATTAGACAATGTGATCCAAGTTTACCTTATCTATTTGCTATTTACATTGAAGTTCTATCCATATTAGCTTCATCCAATATTGTAAGGCAACAGTCCTTCAAATTTCATTACAAATGCTCCAAGCACAATATCTTTAACCTTGTTTTTTTTTTTTGTAGATGATCTATCACTCTTCTGTATAGTTGATGCTAACTTGTTATAAGGTTACTCATGGACTCCCTAAGCAAATTCTGTGCCCTTCTGGATTTATCCTTGTTTCCACAACTATGAGCTAGTGAGTTGATTATCTTGCGTCAGATGATGGATTAAACCTAAGGAAGTTGTCATTCAAATACATATACATTCTCATCACCACAAGAAGACCCATTTATGTTGATTGCTAATCCAATTTTGAATCAATTCACAAAAGAGTTGGACATTAGGCTAACAAAAGTCTTTCATATGCTAGTAGGCTTCATCTAGTTTTATCCATTCTTAGCAACCTATGAGTGCATTGGTTATCCTAGTTAGATGTTCCTAAAAGCATTAGCAAAGGATTGGAGAAATCCTGAGAAACTTCCTATAGATAGGGGATGCATATAGGAAGCCATATGATAAATTTAATGGAATGAAATTGGCATTCCTATGAGTGAAGGGGGACTTGGTATATTGCTCATTCAATTAAGGAACAAGGTCCCACTAGTTAAGAGGCTATGAAGGTTATTTATAGATAAGCAGTCCCTTTGGGTGTAATGGTTTCACTCTCATTACTTATAGGATCATTGCTTTTGGGAGGTTAGACTATGCATAGATACCTCATGGATAATTCCTCAAATTTTTAGACTTAGAGATCACTTATGCAAAGAGGTTAAAAGCATAATTTGTGATGGGAAAACTACCTAGTATGGCATGATAATTATTGTAAGCTTGGACCTCTCTATTTGCACCCTCAAGCTTTTCATTTGGGACTTATGTTCAAAGCAAAGGCCAAGTTATTTAAACTAATTGGTAATGATGAATGACATATGAGATAGAGAGAAAATGGAATCATTAAAGATAATTAGTCTAGTTTTGCACTAAATCAATCTAAATAGTCTAAATAGGATTTGATAAGGTGGTGTAGGCATACTACTAGTTGTTTCATAAATAAATCATCTTATAATGTTTTCAAAATCCCAAGACTTAAGGTTCAATGGTTTAGATTAATATGAAGCAAAAGGATTCCCTTAAAGTTATCATTCATCCAGTGGCTTGTTGTGATGAATAAGCTCTCCACACTAGATAGAGTTCAAATCTCCTTGCCACTTTCTAATATCTTCAAGCTTTGCAACAATTAAGAGGAAATCAAGTATTATTTATTCTTTAAATGCAAGTTCACCAAAGCACTATAGTTATCCATCTAAACGATCACTGATCATACATGCAATGTTAAAAGCTAGGATATCTTGGTCACACGAGTAACTAACATATTTAACTTGTTAAATGAGAACTACACCATTATAAAGATCTTCATATATGCTAATATTTATGCAGTATAGAAAGTTAGGAATGAGGTTATCTTCAAGATCAAAAAATAAGAAAAGAACTCCTTCTATAAAGATACTTTTAACTGGATTAGGGAGGTGATTATGACAAAATCAACACTATGTTGTTATCCCGATAGATTGATTCTACGTGGAGCACTGTTTAAGCATTGTTATTGTCTCTTTGAGTTTAAATGACTTAAATAAGCAAGAATGAAACAATATGGAATCCCTCTTAATTCAATTTTTGTAGCACAATGTGCTTTTAGCTTTGCTTTTGATCTAAATTGTAGGTCTTTATTATGTTTATAATCTAATTCCTATTTATGACCTCCTTATACTTATGGCTTTAGGCTTTTGTTCTCTTTTTGAATTGTATTAAATCAAAATTTTAATTTAAAATTTTAAAAAATCTTTTAATATACTAATAATAAATGTAAATTATTATTGTATACTATATCTATAATTATATTCATATTAAGATTAACATTTAACATTTAACCACATGTTAAAACTATCTAAATATTATATTAGTCTAAGAGGTGTAAAGTTGATGTGTGTAAATTTTATACTCTTGAATAAGACTTAAGGAACAATTTAGAGTATAAGTGTCATAGAGAAAGTAAAACACAAGAAAATATACATAATTTAAATTTGTAAATATTAAATGTAAGAGAGAATAAAGAATAAGGTCTTATATCCACTTATCAAATTTCTCTTAATCTATTATCCTTTTCTTTCAATAACTAAACACTATTGATTTTAATTTAACAATGTGCATAATACTAAGGAATAATTAATCAAACATAATTATCCCTCTTATAGTATAGTCTAGTAAATACAAGTATCATTCCCATGAGAACTAGAAGTACTAGTAATAGTTATCTCTTTATTAAGTAAGCAGGAACCCTCCATACAACATCTTCTTTACTAAAAATGAAAAGTAACCCTTTATAGAACTTATTAATATCAAAAGAAATCCTCACAATGTATATCCATCCAATTCCCTCAATTTTTGTACTGACACAACCATATAGAACTTAAAACCTCCTTTTCTTACTGATACTAATGAACTAAGATTAAATATATTTTATGTGATGCAAATATTCACTCAACTATTATCTCTTGCCTCTCAAGGCTTTTATAATCTTTCTAGTATATATAAGGTTCTTCCCATAATTTATTTATGGTCTATTTATTCTTAAGCTAACTTAAATATTAGTTAGACACATAAATTAGTTATTAGAATGACTAGTTTTGAGGCATATGCAACAAGTTGAACACCTAATTTTGTATAACCTATACTTGTTTAAATATGAGTTCAACTAGCCTATCCTTTAACCTAATTGACAGTTTAAATTATATAATTTTTTGTCTTTTATCTAATTAGTTATCTAAACCCTTAGATTAGTCGAACTTTTATAGAAACCAAGTTGAAAAGTTTAACTCCTAAGTTTCCTCAAAGATAAAATACACTCATTTTATAAAAACTTAACTCAAGACTATTTCAAAAAATTCCTCAAATTTCTTTTAAAGATCAAGAGGTCTTCTTTAAAGAAAAAAATCATGCTAATTATGAAAGTAATTATGCATTGTTCCCCATATTAAATGATAATGCAATGATTGAGCTCCTACTTCACTAAAATGACTAGGGTAGGATTATAAAAAAGATAAATGATTCTTTTATATGGAAATTACTTCATTCTTTCTTATTCTTAGTTTATTTAACTTAAATTACCTTAAAGCTCTCTTGAATTGTATTTATGCCCCACTTTTTTTATTTCTCCATCCTTTAATTTCTTAACTTATCCCTTTTCTCACTTTGTCCTTCTATTGAACTTGATTTTTCATATATTTGTTAAATCTATTATAAAAGAGCTATTAATATCATAAAAAGGTACATTCATTAATTGCAATATGTTTTTATCATTACAAGCTTGCTTGCTCCTTTTCCTTTAATGTTATTATTTCTTCAGTTCTAGTCCAGGCTATTGCCACCAACCTAGCAAAACTTCCCCCATTACCCTCTGTCTCTCTCCATCTCACAAAAGGCTATAAACTCCCCTTATTACATCCCTTGACTTCCTCTCCATCACACCAATATGTACAGGTTTTGGAACCACCAGCTTATTCTTCATTAAAACCTCTCAATTGGAAACAAGTGCTTGGTCACCTTTGACATTTCTCTCCAGTACATTCCACCTCCCATTAAGGATGGTTCAACCATTTTTTTCTCCCCCTATTAACATCCTAAAGTAAGATGCAAATATATAGGAGTCTATACAAGTCAAATTTTTTCTTAGAAAGAGATCGACCTTCCTAGTGATGAAACTATAGGCTGTTAAATGGTTTTTATGATGAACTGATACAATTGGAAAATGTTCAATCCACAGGTTTTAGGATAGATGTTTTCAAGGATTTAAGTCTGGTTTAAGGTTTCCCCAGACTTAGTGTTAAAGACCTAATCAGAATATGGACGTTTCTAGTTCAAATAATGTGGCTACTCCTTCTCTTAATCAAATCCAAGAGGATAATCTATTGTATCCTATTGATACAGTTCTAATTCAAGGAGTTAGTGAATTGAAGCATCATGCTAACATCCCTCCAACCGATGAAGATGCTACTCAAGGATCTTTTAAATCCATTTAAAGGAAGAAATCTAGGTAAAAAGCTAAGTACAAAGCTAATAAATCATTTAAAAACTAATGAAATTGTTTGTATTTAATATTAGCAGTCTTAATGATCCCAAAAAACAACGAATGATAGTTAATTATATCAAGTCAATATAAAGAAACTTATTTGTTCTTTCGAAAACAAAATTGTTGAGATAAAAATATCTAAGTTTGTGGTTGTTCAATGCTTATTGGAAGTTCATTACTAACCATGATAGGGGCCATAAAGTAAGGTTTATCATACCATATAATATAGATAAAGTTTTGGTGTTGAATTACCAATGCACTAACTAATATGTTCATATTTTAGCCGAAATTAAAGGTATAGGACATGCCTGTTTCACTTTTATGTATGCATCCAATTTTGCATTCTAAAAAGATGCATTATGGAATGATTTGATACAACACAAGAATATAGTGTATGATCCTTGGCTCATTATTGGTGACTTTAATTATATATTGCTGGCTTTGGATCTGAAGGTGAAAGATGCTCAGGGAAACCTTGTAGGGAATTTAGAACTTGTCCTCAGAATTTAGAATTCACTGATCTTAGATATAATGGAAGATTATTTACATTATCCAATAATCAAGAAGGTTAATGGTTATTAAAGCAAAATTAGACAGGACTTTATTCAACTTATTAAGGCTCTAAAAATTCAATTCAATTATAGCTCATTTCAATATAGTCTTTGCTTAGACATTCCCCTAAAGAGATTCATGATCTTTTTGAGAAAGTAAAGGGTCCTTCTCTATTTAGATTCTTTAAATACCTCAGTGGTATGGATGGGTTCCAAGAAATTGTATCTAAGGGACTAGAGTAACGAGTGAATGGATATGCATCTTACCAATTCCACAATGATAGAAATAAAATAAGAGCTCAAATCATTTCAAAAAAGCAAGCACAAGGACATTCTTGAGGGTATAGAGCAAGCTAAAAAAGCATTGATACAATGCCAGGATAAACTCTATGATTCTTCATATAATGGCCCTCTCAAGATCAAGGAAAAGCAAGCGTTAGCTAATTACATGATTGCTCTATAAGCACATTCTTCCATTCTTATGAAAAAAATCAAAGGTTTTGTAGTTGAAAGATAGATACTTTAATTCCAAGTTCTTTTATAGATCACTGCTTACTAGGACAAATTGTAAAAAAAAATCCAAACTACTCACTAATGAGGGTAGAATTATCACTTTAATAAAAAGAGCTCAAAATCTATGCTAGAAATTACTATGTTAAAGTAGTGGGAACTCCAAAGCTGGTAATCCTTCTTACCTACTTCATGGGCTATCCATTTCTAAGGTAATCTCCCTTGAGTAGTTTGAATTTCTTATCAAAAGTTTCAATGATGATAATATAAGGGTAATGGTATTCTCTCTTAGTCCCAATAAGCCTTAGGATTTGATGGGTTCAATGGCTTCTTTTGTCAACAAAATTGAAGCTCCATTAAATTTCATGTATGCAAAGCTACTCATAAGTTCTTTGATAATGCCAAGATGCTGAAGGTATAAAATTGCACTCATTTATGTATAGTTACAACTCATTATCCAAACTCTTTGAGGGAATTTTGATCAATTTATTATTACTTTTTTTGATGATTTATTATTATTCTATAAGGCTGACAAAGGCTTAGTGGTTAACTTAATAAGATGTGAATGTTTTGCACTTTATATTAACATGGACAAGACCTACATTATCACTTTAGTACATGCCTTGAACTCAACCTAGTTTTTATCATCTAACTTAGGTTTATCACTCAAATCTCCACCGTTTACCTACCTAGGCATTCCTATATCCTTAAGGAAGCTCTCTTATTCTGATATTCAAGGATTATTACCAGATTTCTATGTGCTTATCCTTTTTTGATAGGTTATAATTAATTTTTTCAGCACTTAGTAACTTATCTATATATTGGTATTCTCATATTACATTTCCTATAAAGCTTTGTAAGGAAAGTGACAAACTTCTTAAGAGTTTTTTTGGACTAGTAATAAATCTTCCAAAACTTATGAAAAAGTAAGTTGTAATGACCTTTGTATGCCTAAGAGGGAAGGAGGTTTAGGAATTAAAACTGCAAATTTGTTAAATTAGGCTATACTAATCAAAAAGCTCTAGAAAGTAATAAATGATAAGGAATCCATTTGGGTGAAATGGCTTCACGAGCACTATCTAAAAGGATCTAGCTTATGGATAATTAAACCAAGAGCAATGCATCATGGTACTGGATTCAAATGTTAAAGATAAAGGACCTCATCCACCCACTTATCAAATACAAGGTAGGGAATAGAAGAGATATATGGCTATGGTGACAATTGGAGTATAGTTGGCCTCTTTATCTTCTCTAAACTTTGCTAGCCTTAAAGTTTTCTTCCTTGCAAATGTAAAGGTTAGTATTTTAATTGCAACTAAAAGATGAAATTATGATAATAGAGGTGAGCAATTCTTTTAAGATTGCTTCCTTAAATTCCCGTAGACCTGAAAAATGGAGGATAAGCTAATCTAGCTTAAGCATTATTCTGGCTTATTTATAAACAAATCTTGCACGGATATGATTAGGAACGAACAAATGATTATGAACTGGTATTCTCTCATGTGGTGCAATCGTCTTATCCTGAGATTTTCATTTACTTTATGGCTTGCAATTAAAGAAAGGATCATTACCTTTGATAGTATAAGAGACACCAATAATTTGAATTATATGTTGTTTTTAACATATCAAGAAACCAATACGCATCTTATAGGGCTTAGAGGGATGATATAGACCTTTATAAGCTAGATCCACAAATCAATGGCTTGTTAGGATTGATCTAGTGGCTATGTTCCTTTTCCAAGGGTCATAAAGATGAGAGGTTGTTATATAGCTTGGTTCTTAGTAGCATAGTTTATGGTGTTTGGTGGGAAAGGAATCAAAGGGTCTTCAAGGGCAAGTTCAATTCTTCAGATCATGTAAATGAATGCAACATTAAACGTATCAAGGAGTTGTTTATAGCCAAATGAAAAGGCTTGTTACTTTCTCCATTTTTAAAATTAAATTCCCTCTAATGACTCCTAGTGAGTTGCCATAATCCTAACATGTTTCACATGTAGTGCCTTAATAGGCTTTAATAGTCTTGAATTGTACGTGATTTCCTATTTTATACATTCCATGTAAACTCTAGTTAGTTATAAATGTAATTTATTTACTTTAAAAAAAATTTATCATTAAGACCATGAATTACGTCAATTTCACTTTAAGTGCTAAATAGAATATAAAACAGTCTCATTAATTATTTTATAGTGATAAATATTCTATTGATTATTTAACTAACTATATATAGTCCATGTTATATTAATGGCTACCAAAGTTATGATAGGCCTTAAGAAGAGCCAAATATAATAGTTCCTATAAGATATACTTTGATGTGATAAGTAAAAAAGATCACTTATAAATCATTACTATAAAATATTCCAAAAACATATAAGTAATGCTCCAAATAAAATTAATATGAAAATTTAGTTTAGTTAATTTTCCTCATTGTTTTAAATTTCTCCACATATTAAAATGTAATTTTTACTAAGGATAATACATTACAAAGTTTTAACTCCTCTAAGATTTTCTTTTATTTTCCAACCTTTTAAAATTTTTAATTATCTAAACTTTTAAAAATTAAAAAAAATCCAAAGGTTATCTTTATTAATATTTTATTTATATGGATAATGGAGTAATAGAAAGACTGATATTTTAAAGGTTATGTGACATCGTCCTTCTCGTATGATTTTTGAGCATCAAACAAATGATTAATTTTTTAACACATAACCACCAATTTGTTTACTATAGGAGTCCTAAAAACTATGTTAACAAAGACAAAGAGGCATATAGCCCTCCAAGTGTTAATCTTTACATTTTTTTAAGCCATATCAATAAAATGTTAGCAAAGATAACCTTTTAATTTGAGTTTTCATTTTTTAAAAGTTCAGACATTTAATTAAAAATTTTAAAAGATTGGACACTAAAGTTAAAAGTCTCAAAAGGTTTGACACTTTTTAATTCGCTGACCCTTTTACTTCTTCCTCTATAAGAAAGAAGCATAGAATGTGCTAACAAAAAACTTTTTGATATATTTTTAACAGTATGATTAGATTGATAAATATCATTAATATGAAAACAATATTTTATATTTCATTTATCTTTAACCTAACCTTTGTTCTAATCTATTTTTTCATTTATAACCTAAACTTTGATTTTTTTTAAAATTAAAAGGAATATTTATAAAACTATAACAAACGTTAATCCTGGTCCTAGACAAGGATCATACATTTACAAAATAAAGAGCCTACTCTACTCTAAATATACAAAAGATACAAATTTACATCATATTAACCATATTTGTCTAATATCTTGGCTAATAGAGCATTGCTTCCTATTGGCTATGATAACCTCCTTAATCATGTTGATTGTCTGCTCAGTAAGTTCATACTTATGTTGTTCCTCATTCCTGTAAAGTCTCAAGTTCCTTTCTCTCTATATGCTATAAATTACCATCTGAAATAAAGTCTAGATGAGCATGCCATTCCTTTGGCCCATTCTAGTGCATCCAATGATAGTGTTCAATGTCTCCTGCCATCCAAAGTTGAAGCTAGGGAGTTGTATCATATTCAAG
>JANJEY010000007.1:17597731-17611686 GCA_024703695.1 Erythroxylum cataractarum | reverse complement strand
CTATAAACTCCATCTACACTTCATCTTCATGGAAAGGTTATGTTGTGCATTTTTTGCATATATGCATGCTCTTATCTTATTGACAATTTGGCATGCAAGTTGATATGTCTCTTATTTCATGTTAGTGAATCTCCTTCCGTTTCTTTCTTTCCAAACTTTGTAGATGGTGATCGTGAAGGCGATTATGAAAAGAATGGCAATAGGTATGCCTTGTTGTGATTTGCTAATGACCCAATTTAGTGCTTGTTCCCAATTGTAGCTATCATTATTATCTAGTAGCATATGCAACATTTTGTTCCAAATAGCCCTTGTTGTGATTTGCTAATGACCTAATTCAGTGCTTCTTCCCAATTGTAGCTACCATTATTGTCTAGTAGCATATGCAGCATTTTGTTCCAAATAGCCTTAGAGAATCTACATAGAAATAAAATATGTTCTTTATCCTTCATAACCATGTTACAAAGGAGACATGTATCATCCACATTGCCTTGCCATTGACTCTTAGTTTTCAACCTATTCTTGATTGCTAGCCAAGTGATAAATAAGGCCTTAGGGTATAGAGTATGCCTCCACAAGAGAGTGAACCAAGGGACCCACAACAGTATAATTAGCTTATAGTTTGTGGCAATAAGGGTTAGAGTACTTACCATTCGGATTCAATCCCAAGGTAATGACATCCTGATTCTTTACATCATTTAGTAAAGGTAAGTAATCTACAACAGATTGAAAGCCCCTGAAATTGTTATGCCACTCACCATTCACAATTAAGGATGCGACTTTGAGGTTCAATGGCATTTTATTCCTTAGCTACTGAAATTCAAATAATTGAACAAGTTACCTGACCATAAGAATGTCTTCATTATCTTGTCCATCTCTTTAATAAGTTTCTTTGGCAAAGTAATATACACAGTCCAATGTAGGTGTAAACTGTTGAGAATAGAAATGATGAGAGTGAGCCAAGTAGCATAAGAAAGAAATATGTTTTTCCATGCCATCACATAGGATTTCATTCTTTCAATAATAGATGAGAAATTAGAAAATTTTAGCTTAGAGGTTGTAATATGAATCCCTAGATAGTAAAAAAAAGGGTAGGGAGAGTGTTCAAACTAGTAAGCCTTTGTACATCATCCAAATTTTGCACATTTGCTGAAGGATAGAGGCTACTCTTGGTAGGATTATGTTTTAAGATTGGCCACTTAGCAAATAAATCCAGAACCTGCTTTAATATATTGATAGATTGATTTTCAACTCCACACAATATAATAAAGTCATCAGCATACATGAGGTGTGTAAGATTGATATCCCTACATTTATAATGAAATTTGAACCTTAAAATGCAAGATATAAGTTTGCTTAAAAGCCTGGAAAAACCCTCCATAATAAGAGTGAACAAGGATGGGGATAAGAGATCACCTTGTTTAATTCCCTAAGCTGTTTTAAAAGACTTGAAAGGGATGCCATTTACTAGCACACTGAAAGTTGGAGTTTGTATACAAGTCACAATTCATTTAAAGAAATTTGAAGGAAGTTGCAGAGTTTGAATACATTTTTTTAATGAATTGCCAACTAATAGTTTTGAAAGTTTTGAAGAAATCTATCTTTATCAAGCAAATACTGAGTTTTTTTTACCAAAATTGTAGTCTTTCAATAATTCTTGGATCAACAAAATATTATCCCCAATATATCTTTAAGAGAGAAAAGCACCTTAGGCTTTGTTTTTTTAGCTAGACAGATGATTGTATGATTGATTTCTTGAAGCAAGTTTGAAAAATAAAAAAATTCCATAATAGCCTTAGTGAATAACTTATCATTGATTTCCTATGTATCTTGGAAGAACATAGCAGTAAAGCCATTAGGTTTAGGGGATTTTGATGGGGGTAAGCTAAAGAGGATTCTTTTAACATCATGTTCAGTTGTAGGAGACATAAAAAAAACCCTTGATTTCTGGGTCAACACTACAGTCAAATAGCTTAAGCACATTAGGACTTGGTAATGTAGAGTCTATCATTACCATCAATTCAATGAAATAATTCTTGACTAGCTGTAGTAGGGAATTTTGATCTAAATGAGCATTTCCTTTATCATCTTGAAGCATGGAGATCGAATTTGATGTTCCTTCTAGCAAGCAAGGATGAATGAAAGAATTTGGTATTGGAGTCATCTTCCTTCAACCAGTTGAGTCAAGCTTTTTTCCTTAGGATTGAATTATGAAATGTGAGAGTTTCCTGATATTACCAAAGATATGTTACTTCTGTCTATCTGAATGTAGAATTATAAGTAGAATTATAGCAAGTTTTTTGTGCAAGAATGTTTTTTTTAAAGTCTATACATTTAGATTTCAACTAAGCATAAATTTCTTAATAGTAGTCTTCACCATTTGTAGCTCAAGCATAAATTGACAGGATTTAAAACCTACCACTTCAAAATTCCAATAGCTGCTAACAACTTCTTGAAAGTCATCCATACCAATGATAACATTAAGAAATCTTAAAGGGGCTCACATTGTTTTAGTTTTAATCAACCTCTGTATCAACATAAAAGAGTGGTCTGACATAATATTTCACCAATAAGATTAGTGAAATAAGATTATGGTTGATTTCCAATAAGATAAGGAAAAAAAATCCTAAAGGGTGACGCTTTCCTTATAACATTAGGGATCTCAATTGAAATAGGACTCCTAGAGTCCTAATTAAAGTATTATACTAAATTCCTAGTCAAAGTAGAATTAATAGTTAGTTTATAATTGAATAAGGACTATTACAGTTTCGATTCAAGTAATGATAGTGATTGTTTTTTTATTTAAGTAGGCATTTTCATTACACTTGTAATTAGGATGTTTATCACATTTTCTAGGTTTACCATATATAAATGGTAGGTTTCATATCAATAAAGATAAATTTGATCTATAAAAAATTGACTATCATTAGTGTTTTATCCTTTGTTTTCCATTGAACATTAAAACTTTAAATAATTCCTTATTTGTGGATATTCTAAACCTTTTGTGAACTTGATTCATGATTTTTCATAATTAATAGTCAGTTTCTCAAAATTTTAATTTAGCTTTCTTTAAGATTTCATTTTTATGTATGAGTTCTCTAATGTTTATGTCTAGGCAGGGTTACATCATATTATTTAAAAACTTAAAAAGTCAAAGGAGGGAAAATTCATAATAAATTATGAAGGGTATTTTCTTATTTCTCATTTAGGATTTATAGGTTCTTATTGTTTATTCCATCTATTTTACATTGGTATGGCAATCATGTATTAGGATTTTGTTCTCTATTTGTTTTAATAGGTGTTAAGGCTAAGATTTTATCCATTTAGCATTTATTAAGTTTACAATATGTTCTTTTATAATCTGTTATACTAATAATGTTTTCTGCTTGATTAATGTTACCTTTTCTTTTTATTTTTAAAAGATGTTAGATTCCTAGCATTTTCGTGACTATGGTCACAAAATAGAAGGATGTTAGATATATGACACTGCCGAATAAGCAATAAGGGATACACTTTTTAAGAAATCCATTTACCCAAGATAAGAACTAACCCATACTGAACTCTTTAGTAATATCCTCTTTTGTTGGATAACTTCATTAACAAAATTCAAGATATTTCCTTAAGCATCAACAACTTTGTTAGAGCCAACTACAATAATGAAATCTAACTTTTCTTATTGTGAAGAAAACATACTATTCATCTTGAAGTTGAGGAATGAAATAGTGCCTTATTTATAGAGCGCCCTATAATAAACATTTTTAGTGTTAGAAAATCCTCAAAGAAGACTCATACTTGAACTAACTCTTAGGAAGCTAGGCATAAGTACAAAAGCACTACCTAATGTTCCCTAACATTATAATATTCCCCACGTAGCTACATTTTAGCATTTATTTGATTTCATATCTTATATAAGATTGCTTTCATTTTACTTGTATGAATGTGTAAATGCACTTATTTACATTAGAACGAAAACCAAGGGAGATATACTGAAGTAAACACTAGTAAAGGAATATGTGGTTAGTTGATGTCTTATAGAAGGTGTCAATGTATAGTACAAATGGTGTCTTCCTTTTCATAGTAAGTTAAACTTGATTTGATATCTAATCGTGGTCATCAATCATCTTTCAATCATGCTTCAGTTAAATGACTATTTCTTAACCAACCTTTGTTTACTTGGTTCTTTAAGCTAACAAATTGATAGAAATCCTTCAAAAAATAAGAATTTATTTTAGAATTTTCGTACGATACAAGTGTCTTTAATAAAATATTTAAAGAAAAGGAGAATTTGATAGAATTAATGAAACAATTAGAGAAGCTATTGTCTTTTAGCTTTAAATAAAAGTGTTAAGGATTTTACTTAGTCATTGGATGATGGTCATCAAAGTGTTTAATGCTACTAATGAAAAGAGTTATTTCTAAAACATGATAACGAACTTGAAAGTAAACATGTATTAGTAAGCTAAATTTTTTAAAGTAGTTGAAAATGCATTGCATAAGATTGGCTCAATTGTTTCACAAAATTTGTGGTCAATTTGGATATAATTTATTAACTCATTAGTCCCATCCTCTTTAGTTGATAGTCTTTTAGTCACAAGTTATCTGATACTTGCATAACTCCAATACGGAAAATGTTATTAGAAAAACATCTTTTTAAAGCTCTTGAACTTTAATGTTTAGAATACTTAATATATTGAAAGTTTTATTTTCACCCTACAAACCCTTCAATTTTAAGATTTCACATCCTCACCCTTTATGATGAACTATATTATACTTATGTTCTAACCACCATAAGAAAATGTTTAGTAAAATGAAAGGGCCAATAAGGGAATTTTGCATATAAGGATAACTAGTTAACAACAAATTGTTATGAGGAACATTTGTTTAAGCCTTTTCCTAAGCAATGTTCAACTCAATGTTATACTATTCAAGTTCTCAATACCAACATAAATCTTATCTGAGAAACTATTTCCACTCATATCCAACATATTCAAGTTACCAAACCTAATAATCTCATGTGTGAAACTTCCTTGCAGGTTATCGCTCTTCAACCTCATGCTTTCAAGCTGGGGTTAGAATTAGGGAAATTTCTAGAAATGAACTCAAAAATTGATCATCCCCTAAATATAACACTTTTTGCTTCTTATACCACCTAAAAATATAGAGAATTCACCTATAAAAAGAATCCCTTCAAAATTAAAAAAAGAAACACTCAATAGGACACATTGCATAATCTACCCCGCAACCACACTAGGGAATGAATTATTGGCAATTTTCAACACTTCTAACATCTTGAAGCTCTTAAACATTCGCAATTATACTAAAAGATAAGTTCCCTGAAACATCCAATGTTGTCAAAGTAATAATCTTATCAACTAACTAGGAAACCCACCTTGTATCTCATTATATTTAATATCGAATACTTATAAGGCACCAAAGCAAATCCCTAACTTTGAACTAATAATATCTTTAAATAAATTGAAACCTAACTACATAATCCTTATAGATAATGACTAAATGACTAATCAACTCATTATGGAACATGGGAAAAGGAATTGATTTATATAACTTATCTTTTTGAAGTAAAACGACTTCTACTTTTAAAAGCACTTTGATTATCGTCAAAATAATGCATCCTAAAGAGTTTACCATTTGCACTCAAATTCATATATCCAACTTATTATTATCTAGCCAAGGTTCTTGTAAATTGCAGTGATAGTATATGTAACATCACACTAGTAATAGGGCCAGAGGGGTAGAGGGGTTCTAATCATTTAAAGCCTTAAGTGGGTCTTGGAGATTGAACATAAAGGAGATTATAGGTTCAAGCTTTGTGAAACTTTCATTGTTAGGGTGTAGGATAAAAGGAGACTACAGATGGAGAGTAATGTAGTAAAGGAAGAGATTTTAAGAAGAGAATTCAAGGGACATTTTTGTCCTCTCATGAAAGTAAGATTTAAAAAAAAAATTAATTTATAAATAGTGCATGTATAACATAATTAAACTTAATAATGTAGAGGTAAAAATTTTAAAGTTCTATGTGGTGTAAATTAAAGTTTAAGGTATTAAGCATTCTAAGCACTAAATTTCAAGGGCCTTAAAGGTTTTTCTATATATTATTTGTATCTTAAACATTTTAGGTGGACTCATTCACTAAAATTATCACTAATTTTCTAAATATTACTCTACGAGCCTCTCTTCTAAGTATATTCTTGATAAGAACTTACATTAAAAAAGTACATGATCTAACCTTCTTAATAAGGAATTTAGAATTCTAAAATGGATATCTTAGCTGCACTTAATTTTACATAGCTAGATATCATGAGGACTTCTTTAAGGTGTAATGGAATAGAACAAAATAGTTAATTGCTCTTGAGACAATGAAGTTAAGCCACTAAAACTCAACTCAACCTTGTTTCGTGATCTTCGACTAATAACTCCTTTTATTTTGAAACATCTTGCTCATGGTCATATTTAATGTTTCACTCACTCTCGTCACACAAATCTTTTTGCAATTAACCTAAAAAATAAACAATTCATAGATACAATAAAGCCAATTGATTGTTGTTCTTTTACCTATCCTTAAATTATTGGTCGTAGATTAACAATAAGCTATGTTAATCTTAATTTTTCCTTAGGTCGTGTTTAGTTAAGAGACAGTCGTTAATTAACCTAACTATCTAACAATATAGGATACGATCTTATATCTAATTGGACAGTCACATTACGAATTAGGAAAATAGACTAATCTAAGCAACAACCACATATACTGGGGTTATTTAACCTAAGTTAAGTTATCCCTAATGATTACAGACCATTAGTCATTACAAATAAATATCAAATATATTAGTTATGGATTATATTGAAATTATAGCTATAGGTTCATACACAAACAATTGAATGATAAAGAGAATACGATCATTCAGACACAAAGCCTAAATCTATACGCATAGGATAACCTAAGCAATTCTTAAAGAGAGAAAGAACAATAAAAATAATGGAAGAAAAACTTAATTAAGTTGTCAATGTCGATGTCACCTCCGAAATGGCTTCGAGATGCTAGCCCTCCATGGGTCTCCAAATGGATGGTGCTTTGCCCCTTCTCCTCATCTTCTCCTGAAGCTTCACTCTTTTCCTAGCCCAAAAAACCAAATCGTTCATGTCTCTATCATCACAAAAATGATAGTTTTATATTAAAAACATAGGGTTTCTTGAGTGAATCTCATGGTCGTGCATGACGTGTCACAACCGTGCATTGGCCTCTCATGGTAGTGCATGGCTCTCACGACTGTGAGTGGCTACCATCATCGAAGATTTATGCCAATAAGCACCAATGTATGCTCACTCTCACTTGCTCTAAAGATTTTGTCAACATCTCACATTTATCTTACCTACTCATGTAGTTTCACCTTGTTCCCTTATCGATATTTCATCTTCATGTCAACCTCTATGTCAAGTATTAGTCAAAGCCTATTAACATTCATAAGATTTATCTTTTGAACTTAAAGGTCTAACAATAACTTCCTTAATTGATTTATATTTAGAATAATTACATAATTTTATCAATCTTATTCATAGAGGTTAAAAATGAAATAGACAACCCCTTATTTATGAGAACACTATTTTTGTTGTTAAGAAAAAGATCAAGATTCAAAAAAATTCATTTCAACAAATAAATTTATGATGTCATAATTGTTGTATATTTCTTAGAGATAAATAAGATGCAAGAATAATACATAGAAGATATTTCTTCTCCTTCCTAGTTCTTTTCAAACATAAAAATCTTATTTATATGCTATTAACATATCTAACATAATTATTTGATAAAACTTGAATATATATGTCAAATCTACACGACAAAATTCTAAAATTTATGAATTTTTTCTCAAATTTCATTGGTTATAAGTATTTATCTTTAATGTAGTTAAATTTACAATTATTTTGTATAAATAAAGGCTAAATATGTCAAATTCTCGTGTATTTTAATATTTTCAATTGTTTTAATTTAAACCTTATATTTTAAAGCATTGTTACAATCTAAATTTAATGACAAAATTATTATTAAAAATATTTTTATATTATTCTTAAATAATGATGAAATTAGAAATAAGATATTACACCGGCAAACCTTGGTCAAGGTGCACACAGGAATAGCATTACCAAAAGCATATATACTAGTCAAGTGATTTATAGAAACTTAGCCCGTGGAATGTTTCACCGAGCTTATATACCAATCTAAGTGATTTATAGAACATATTTTATAAGAAATCAAAGATAAGTAAAAATTGATTGTGATTTAGATTTTAAATATACTAGTTAAGATACAAGTTTTTTTTTTTTTTTCCGTATGGATATCAATTTTTAAAAATATAGACCGACCAATTGGTACTAAAAAATCATTAAATATAATATTAAAAAAATATTCGACACGCGAGATGAAAAGGGCGCGTGGTGGCATCATCGCTGTGGGATGCGGTGATGATGAGCACAGCTTAGCCCACAAACATTCATTTTCAACTGTTCAATTTTGTAATATAACAATAACCAGAGCGAGGGAACCAGTGCGTTGACAGACTAGCGACGTGTGTCATTTTTTTTAATTTCGGGCTTACAATCTTAGGGCGCTTTCAGTAGTCGTCCAAGAGTTTCTGCACTATGATACAAGCGGGGCTTTGTATCCCGTCACATGTGATCAAATTTGTAATCTTTCATTTGTAATAAAAAATAATAATAATAATATATCCTAAACAAATTTCAAAGTGAAAATTATTAAATTATAGAACAAGAAAAAGGACAAAGTGCTGGTGCTAGTCGTGGGACAACTTAGTAATAGTCTGATTGCTGTCCTCTTTCTCACAAAAACCTAATATGTGACGTCACATCACCCAAGTTGTTTCTCTCTCTGTAAAAAAAAAAAGCCAAAAAAAAAAGCCTCTTCCTTATTTTTATGTATAAATTGAGTTAATGTACAAAAACTGACCACTTTATTACTGACACAACACAAACCTTGTATGTGCAAGTGCAATAACCTACACTCACATTGTACTCGTTGCTCTACTCGAGTGTGCTCTGCTTTGCTGCTTGCTTCCTCTTACTCTCTGTTCTGTTTTTTCTGAAGAGGTGGTTTCTTCCCTTTTCTGCAATCGGAAGGCTTCCCTGTTTTCTTGTGAATATTTAAGGAGTGATTGCAGCACTGAGAGAAATGTATGCAGAGACTGGGCTGTTGTTTCCCTACGTGCAGAATTTCTCTCAAGATATTCAGCAACTTGAAGAGTACTGCAACTACCAGAAGATCGCTGCCTCATTGGTAGACACTCCCTTCACTTTTCTTTTCCCTCTTCCTATTTCTATGCGCTCGTAATTTGTGGTGATGATCTTCTTCCAATCTATTCCCTTGACCTTGCGCTTGACTTTTGCCTTCCAAATTGATCTGGGTTCTATTGGGGCTTGTTCTCTGTTTGGTTTCTAGGAAAATGAACCGTCTAAAAGTGTGAAACCTTAACTTAAATCGTTTTCTTATTGTTGTCTGGGAGTGAACTTTTTGTTGGGAAGTTCAATTTCTCGTCTTGCAAGTTTTAGATTCCTTGAGAAAGTTAAAGTCCGTCCTTGTTTTGCTTTGCTTCTCTGTTCCTCTTCTTGGTTGCAGAGAAAGTGGAGGAAAAGACTGAATTTATTGGTACCTTTATGTTATTTGAATGACTGGGTCTGTAATTTTTAACCGAAGATCAGTTCCATTTGTTCTATCCCGGCTTTCTCTTGGTACGTAAGTAGTCCAAAAAGGAAACCGTGAGTGTTCTCTTTACATATGTGGATCTAGAAAAGAAAAGCAAGAGCATAATGCATAATAGGAAAGTGATTTCACAGTTCCAAGTTCCTTGTCCATAAAGCTCTCTTGTTTTCTTTTTTCTTCTTTTCCTTTTATGTTTAACCCATTCACAGAGAGCTAAAATAAGAACTTGTCCTCCTCCTTTTGTTTTCACTTTTGTTTTTCCCTTGTTTCTACTTTGATCTTATGGCGCGTAAGCTTTAAAGAAAAAAGTGATCTCCACCTCTCTCTTTCTGACTCTCTGTGAGGTGTGAGCAACTAAACTTGGAGAAAAGGAATCTAAGGAAAAGCAGTTTTCATGTATGCTTCTATCAAGCTGGGTTTGTCTCCAGCAGGTGTTTGGTCATTTGAAAAGGCTTTAAATTCGTTTTTATAGTCTATTCTCTCTCCTTTTTTTAGCAGCTAGCTTTGTTTTGTATTATTGATTCAAGTCTTTTTGCATCTTCATTTTAACTCGTAAAAAGTTTTACCCTCAGGTGTGAGTCCTGAACAAAATTGGGTGCATTGCTTATATGGTATTTCTTTTAGATAAGTTTCAATTATTCCAATAATTATAGATTTTGATTGGATGAGGAGACAAATTTTGGGATCCTTTTTCAACTACATCGATCTTAGTTCATTTTGACATGCATCGAATCTGAATTTTGGCCAACTTGAAGTAGTGCAGGAATCCATCAAAGATGCCTCTTCATTTCTATACGTTTTCCAGAAGTGCTTGGAGTTGGAAAGTGTTTCTTTTCCTTACAAATGCTTCTAATTATTGACATGGAGTTGGTGAATAATACTTCGCACTGCACTTTTTTTGTAAAATAAGTAAATCTATAGATGCCTCAAGTCAAGTAATGAACGAAGTTTCAACAAATAAAATGTCTTGAGGAGTTTATCTGGGAATTCAAATTAAGCTTCTTGTTTGAGAAATTGAGGTATGTGTAACACTCTGACTCTAAGGTGTAACTAACGTTTCATTCTGAAACTCCACATTTAAAGTCACTAACTGGTCATTTTTCTCATCAGCAACTTTGTGTTGCAAGTTCCACTCTCCTGTTGCAGATATGTATGCAAATGGATGCTTTCCATATAAATGTCGTCAATGTTCAAGTTTTAGTTACAGCATCGTAAATCAATACGCAACAGTTTCTTTCTTGGTTTATCTTATCTGATGGAGATGATCTACATTCAGACCTCCACGATAGCAGAATATGACCTGGGAGTTGAAGGAGATCTATTCAAAGCACCAGAGCCCATTATTGAAGAGCCAGATATGGGCCTTGATCCTATAGCTGCAGCCATCTCAATAATGTCCTGTGGGGAAGAAGTCATCACCCCACAAGGACTGAAGGTGTCAGATATTGAATCAATCCAGACTGAGCAGCTTCTAAGTGAGGTTTTCTATGAGTGCAAGAAGGACCTCATGGAAAAAGCAGCAACAGGAGCTTCACTGTCAGAGGTTCTGGATGTCAAAATTCCCATTATTAAGACTGATGAAAACCAGATTCAGGAAACCAAGGTGCTTCCTGATCTATCGCTGTCAAAAAGTGTTAGCTCAGGATCTTTAAGTTCAATGGAGTGGATGAATAGTGCTGCATTGAAGCCAAGTTTTATGGATTTTACTGGAATGGACTTAGAAACTGTTTATGGCATGCGTAGAGCATTCAGTGAAGGAGACATAAAGGTCAGTTCATTGTTTTCCCCTCTGTATGTGCATCTTCTATCATTTCCAGACATGTCTGACCTATCTGCTTTTCTTCCCCAATTGTTTACTTCTACCTCTGGTGTAGAGCTACAATTATATCTGTCAAGGAATCAATTTCATGAACGATTTACTTTATTCAGATGCTTAGAACAATTCTAGATGTTATGAATTTACTTTGATATGTGACTGAAGAGTTGCTGTGATTAACTTTAGAAGTTTTGAACTTCTGTTATCATCAACTCATGGCACATGTGAATATGACTTTCTGTTAAGATGAATCTTGTATTTCCCCCCGGTGACACAAGTCATAACACTCCTATTCTGTCCAACTTTTCCAATGTTAATTACCTTACCCTTGACATTGTTTCCAAAATATCATGTCCTCTATCTTTTTTCTTCATGCGTGATGAGTTTTATTGCATCTGCCTTCATTTATCTTGAGCAAGCACTATCCTTAAACCACTTCTCACGCTTGCCCTTGTTTAGCTATAAAACCAATTCATGTAACTTGAGGTACCCTAGTATACACAAGTCCTTGGGTGTTAGTCTTGAAGGTTTTCTCAACCCACACTTTTTTGGGTTTGCTTTCAGGTCTCCTTTTTAAGATAACAAAACCTCTCAATATAATCAACTTCACCACAATAATATCTTATATAATATGTCCTATATGAACTGTTATCATGGCCGCCATATCTCGTATATGGTGTCCTATATGACGTCCTAGCATGTCCTATATGAATTGTTATCATGACCATATCTCGTATATGGTGTCCTATATGACGTCCTAGGCTGCAGTACCCCTTTGCGATCATTGAAAAGACAAGCAAATACCTTCCTACTTACGAAGAACGAATTTGTGTGGCCTCTTCCAAATGCATACTAGGACACAACTACATGTCCGCTTCTTATAGAATCAAAATCTATTACTTCTCTTTTCAGTTTTAATTTCTCTTTATCATTTGTCTGGCATAAACCACCAGATTCTAGTGGATCCTTGGTATGCAATACAGCATCAAGCATGAACTGGCTATGTAAGGAAGTCTATGGACTGAGAATTCTTTAGATGCTTCTGGCCATTTCCACCAGATGAGGCTGAGTCATTGATACTGAATTTCTATGACAGACTCTTGGTAATGGTAGTATAAGCCGTATTCACTCTGGCCTTGACCGTCCATTAGTCATTGGCAACTGCATTTCTGAAGATCGCATGGAAAAGCTTTCAAGGTATAGGAATAAGAAGACAAAAAGGAATTTTGGCAGGAAAATTAAGGTAAGTTAACAAATTCCATAATTTTTCAAGTCATATTCATTCTGCCGCACAATTATAAATTCAAATCTCATATATTTATGTTTTATGTTTCAAAATTCCCTTGTGGAAATTTGCTTATTATTTCTTTTTGTCTTAGTATGCTTGTAGGAAGGCTTTGGCAGACAGTCAGCCAAGGATCCGAGGAAGGTTTGCCAAGACTGAAGAACCTGATGTGTCGAGAAGGCAATAACTATTACTAATTTGGGAAGATTGACGAAGTAGACATTAAATGTTAAAATATCCTATCAAGTAATGGAAGAGAGCAGCAGTGTAAGCCTGGGAAATAGATGCAGCAGAAAGGAACATGACTATTGATAATAAAACAGAGCGCGAAATAGTAAGTAGTTGAACCGTTGTTTAATGTAATAACTTCCTCAAACTGGACCATAATGGCCGAAGCAGAGCTGTATATAAGGTGGTTCTGAACAAAATGTCTTAAGAGTTGTTCAGAGCTGTATATAAGGTGTTTCTGAACAAAATGTCGTAAGAGTTGTTCATACTATCATGTAAGTGTTCTAATATGTGTTGTGAAATGGCAATGTTGTAGTCCCTTGTTTCTACTTTCTACAAGAAGGGGTATGATAACTACAAAGTCCTGACTTAACAATCTGCAGCCAAGTTGTAAGTGAGTTTTGAACATCAAGGGATGAACAAGAAAGAAATAAGGGATTACAAGCGTTCCCGTTTATTTACAGTACTGGATTCTGTTAGTGAATTATGGAACCCAAAAGCAATTGGGAAAGGACATTGTGTGTGATATGTGGCTTAGGACGCTTTCGCTCAAATATAGGAAAAGGGGCCTTAGCTAAAAACTGTGGCTTTCTGTCATCATAGTGTTCTGGTGCTGACAGTAAGAGTACGTTTTGATGTGAGTAGAGGGGAGGAAAGGCAAGGAATGGAATGACCCAAATGATCTAGACTATTGTTTGGGAGTTTATTTTAAAACATGATGGAATGGCAAAGGATAAAGCCATCCTTTGCCATCCAAACTTCAATATTTTGTGACCCTCCAAATTGGGGGGTCAAGGATGGAATGGCTTGGGTTTGGAAGTGAAACCCTAATTAATGACAAAAATACCCTCCAAACCCTACAGGGTTATATGTTACTATTCATTGTGTTTCTCCTGGCTATT
>JANJEY010000007.1:17565082-17591086 GCA_024703695.1 Erythroxylum cataractarum | reverse complement strand
AGACCCATTAGATTCTCAAATATGTTGGCAATGATTATAAAATCTAATTTTAATTCATAATTAAAATTAGATAAATTAAAACTTCTTTTAATTTATCTTTAATTATCCAATTAAACTATTTATAATCATAGATCAAGATTGACGTCTAGCAATGCATCATGACCACCCAAATATTTAGGAATGTCAAAGTGGTTTTAACTAACCTTATCATTCATAATTTTTTCGTATAATTCAATCATTTCATCATACAATGTTCCGATTAGACATAGAACATGAAATTAATGTCTACTTTATTTTGAGTCTAATAATATTAGTTCCTATCTAGTAGCTATTGATTCAATTAATAACATTTATAAACTATTTGCAAAGCATCATTTCACCTTGGCCAAGGATTTCCCGAATCAATACTAATTGAGAACACCGAAATATCTTCCCTAATTACTTTAGGGTGATGAATATTTGATTATTTAACTATCTCTATATAGTTCATGCTATATCCAATGACTACCGATTAACTGACTTATGATTAAATAGATCATAAGTAGTATCAAAATATAACAATCCCTATATAAGATAACTTTGATGACATCAAGTCAAAAGATCACATATACAATCATCACAATGAGAATTTCATAGATATATAAGTAATGTTCTACATGGATTTTTCATATCAGGTCTGTGCAGTAAACTTACTCAAGTACCCACACATTTGTTTAAATATCTCTATACTTTAGCCTACGAGATTGACTACTTCCTTTATAATTATAATCTCATTATAATTTCATTTGCAATGTACAATTATTCCATAGACTTTATCATATACATCTAAACATATCAAGATAAAAAATACCTTTAAATAATTTGTCACTAAACTACAACCAAAACGATTAGTTATAGAGTATAAACCAACACACACACGCTCGGATAAAACTGGTGGACTCACCAAAGGCAAGGCACTTTTATTCTAAAACAACAACTTAACAGCTTGATATGGCTCGATGAAGCTGCCAACTGCCAAATAAAGGCCAAGAACCAGTGTGGCTTAATCGAAGACCAAGGACGTCTCACTGCATCAAAAGTGTTGGGGAAAACCAGTTACCCTAAAGGCATTCATTAGTACCCATCTCCTATATCCAATGCCCATTATCTCTTTTCTCTGACTAGTGTATGGTATAGCTAGAATCCTTAATCTGAGCAAGTTCAAAATTATGTATAAATTCAGAGTTTCATCAGCTTCGTGAAATCCATATTTATAAGTCATTTTCCTCACTGTTCACAAGATCCAACTACTTTGTATCATTCAAATTATTGTTGGGAAAATTGCACCGAACTTAATATTATTTTTGGTTTTGATACGATATGATATCTATATCAGACAATACTACTTTAGATAATTTTATAAAATTATAAAATTATAAAATTGTTGTTAAATTTTATAAAATTATAAAATAGTAATTCAATATATTGTGTTATACATCTTTTAATTTTTCTTCATTCTGTTTTAAAAATCATAATAATAGAAATTTAATATAACATCTATGTTAATATTTACTAGTAACATATTTTTTATATTAATAATTAAAAAGATTGTTTAATTATCATTAAAATATGAAACTAATAATATAAGTCCATAAACCAACAAGCAGGACAATCAAAGTTCGTGCTGAGGATCATAGTAAAGCGGAAATGTAATTGAAACAAAAACATTTACAATTAAATGTTTTATATTTATATTTCATATATAAAATTTAACATATACATTAAATACAAGTGAAATTAAAAAGAAGAAGAAAATGAAAAACCTAAACTTCATTCATAACATAATCAGTCAAATAACATTAGCAATTTTCATTTGGTATGAAGTTCTCATCAACAAAAAGGGATCTCATTATCAGCCTTATTTAAGCTCGTTGTATTGAATAATACTTTCCTATCTAAGATTATTTTCTAAGTCACTCTTATTTATAAAACTTAGTTCCTCAGAAGTTCAATCCGTTAAATGATTAATATGATCAAGACGAATTGGATCTATATGACCACTTATTTTATTAAAAGTTTTAGGAAACAAATAAATTAAAATATTAAATTTTTTTGAAAAATTACATTCAACTAAATAATGAAAATAACATGATTTTTTTTTAAGTTTCAAGTTATATTAAACAAATATCGAATCATTTAATATCTTGTAGTCCAATTTATTTATTTATTTTAGATTGAATGAATTCAAATGTGTTTCAACTTCTTTAACACTTGGTTACACTCACATTGAATAAGAATTTGAATTAAAAACTTTTACAATTATCGGACAATACTTCTAAATTGTTCCTGTTAAGTAACTATATGACAATAAAAGTAATCTTGTAAACAAAATAAAGTAATGATTAATCTTAAACAAGTAACATAAATGAATAAATATATACCTGAATTAAGTTTGTTTCTTTGGCGTACTATAATGAGTATCTTAAAATCACCACATGCATCATTATATGAATCCATTATGTACTAAATAGATCTTGTATTATCTTATATGAAACGATTATTGTGATAATGTCATTCTCCTATTAAATTTGTCTTTCTTTTGTGAAATTTGGCTAAAATAGACACTTAAAATTAAAAATGCCCCAATACATAATAGTGATTTTTTAAGACTAACTTTGATTGCTTTCTTCACCTTCTCTATATCAACATAAAAGTAATTAATTATTATCTTCTCATCACTATCATCTAGAAAACGTAATCTCATAAAAGGCCTACAAACTATAATGACAGGCTAGCATTGGGACCATCTTTAACTATGATCCTAACTTCATTCCAATATTAGATATGATATCCTAAGACACAACTCACTTATCACTTGTAATCATTTATCTTGGTTATTTTTTCATTTAAACAAAATACTTAAGTGAAGAAATTAGTTGTAAATCTTGTAATGGTAAGACAACACAAATTCTTACTATTTCTGAAATCTTTTCTCATTAACTTCACAATTCATTTATGGTTATAAGATGAACTTAGTCACTTTTCTCATTTTCCATACATTTTTATCAATAACAAAGACGTGTATAACATCTTTTTATATTTTTTAACATCAAGTCAATGTTATTTGCATTGTAAGGAGTCTAATAAAAAGAATTATATAATCTTGCATCAATCATTTCAAGGTTTCCTTCACAAAGTCATGAAGTATTGTTGGGAAGGGAATGATTTGTTAGCTCCTTCGTTATTTTTTCCTAATTGTTGATGAGAGGTTTACTCACATTGTCATTTTTGAAAAATCTTTTTTTTTTCTACCATATCTTTGCATTATCCACTATGTATATACTCATGATTGACACTTTATGAATCATAAACTTTTGTAGTGCAAAGTATTGCTTTGTTTCCCACTAAAAATGTTTGAAAATTTTTGGTACTCAGTATGGCTCTTACACCTTCACTAAAGTTATCTCTAATTAGACTTTAGTTTTGTTCCTAGCATCAATATGTTTAACTGTAAAAATGATTTCAGTTGTTCTTTGAATCGTCTCTTTGTTTCTAGAAAATCTTAGACCAAATCTTTAAGTTATTCTAAGAAAGTAACCATTCCATCATCTATTGGGGTTATAAAACCAATGATTACCTTTAATTTGGTAGTCCTCTTCACAATATTGCTTTCGCTAATCATTTTTTAGACAATGAAGAACTACTCAATAAACATTGATACCATATTTTATGGGAATTTTTAAAAGTACTACGAAATGAGAACAAAGTAGCCAAAGTTACCGTGTGGCAAACAACTTGAGTTTTCCAAATCCTGTCTAAGCCTTCCTTTGTGATAATCAAATAACATCTCTTTTAGTTTTTACATGCCTCATGTTTACTTATATTTTTTTGTTTCCTTCACAGTCAATTGCATAAATATATGCATAGCTCAATCAACTAAAGAAAATAAGAGAGAGATATAACAAAGCTAACCTTGTATTATTATATATAAAGATAATAAAAAGCAAATTCGAGAAATTTCTATTTGAAACTCTCTACAATGGACACTCAAGAACTCTCTGTTCAAAGCTCTCCACAATTGGACTTTCACAAAGCTCTCAAACTTTCATTAAGCAGATGATTAAATGAATTGCCCATTTTAATTGAACAATATATAATTCCTTTATATGGGCTTATAAGAACCTGGGAACCAAGTAATTAAATTTATCCACTTTTACTACTAACCTATTCAGTAGTGAGGGTTGTACACTTCTTCCACTAACTCTACCTCACTATTGGAAAGTTATCACCCTAATTCTCATAACTCCTCTAAGATTATAGAGAATATGTTTTTGGAAAATGTTGCACTCGATTATCACATCATCCACCATCTTTTCATGTATTAAAGAAGTACTTCTACCTTCTAAAGTAGTGCGCATATTATGAACTAAAAAAATATAAAGGTGAATCATAATACTAAACATACTTACCTAATTACATGTATATAATGGAGTAACACCAAATAGTTTCATTATGAAACTTATTTAAGTATTACCTCTCTAATTGCACCATAGCAAACCTACAGCAAAATTAAAAAAATCGACTTCTCATCTCATCATGTCAAACAAAAGAATAAAATAACGTCATCAATTGTTTCACATATAACAAAAACAACAATAACAATGACAATAACAATAATGATAAGAGACTTAAATATCAAACAAATTAAATTCATCTAAGTAAATGAAAAAAAAAACCTCCTTTAAATCTCTCATTAACGCAATAAGAGAACCATTTATTATTGAAGCTAGAAATGACCCTAATTTATAAGAGACAATGAACAAGTCAAAGGCAGAGAAACTTAGTCCAGTAGTCGATATATTGGAATGTTGGAAATTAATGTCAAATATTGTATACATAGCATGAATATATCTCAAGTGAAGTAAATAATTTGTAATTATTAAAGATATAAAAACATAATTGTATTTCAAAAAATAATGATTCATATTATTATAATGAAACATGCATGGCTAGTTACATCAATAATATAGCCTCTAAGTTTTCATAAAACTTGTATCTTTATATCTATAAAAAAAGTCCTATTGTTGTCTCTTAAAAAAGCAATAGGTAACTATTGTTGTTAGAAAATCAATTTGCAAACTTTAAACTAAGTCATTTGTCCTTAACAAAGAATATTTTTATATGATCAAAATCACAAAACTTAATACTTGACAAAGAATATTTTTATTTGATTAAAATCACAAAACTTAATAGCAAGAGCCCAGGTTAAAAGGAAAAGTTAAAACCCACAAGTCAAGCTTATCATTAGCTTTTTAATGGTAATCCAAATAGACAATCTAGATAAGCTTTATTAAATTATCAACTATTAAATTGAAAGTGGTAAATGAAAATATGATTAAAGTATGAAAGCAAAAATGATGATGATTATAAATGCTTGAGAAAGAACTAAGATAAAATGATAATTAATAATTAGCAAACGCATGTACTAAATTATCAAAAGCCATAAGCCTCTGTTACATTGATGCAAGAATAGCTTAAGGGATGAAAATATTCAATCAAAGTTGGATAAAATAATAATGATATCATTGTAAAAATTAGTATAACTTAACTCTAGTTCAAACCCAAATGCCCTATACTTATAAGTAGACCATGAAAACAATATGTCAATATATTGCACATTGCACATTCTTCCAAAGCTAAGTGCATTTTCTTGAGATATAAAATATGAAAATATAAGCACTATAGCTCTTTGAGGCAAGGTATACACAAATTTTCAATATCATCACAATTTACCTTTGTCAACTAACATAATATAGGATTCTAATATGATGGTAAAAGAAAAAAAAATGAGGATTCTATCTAAGAATATTGTAAATAACAATATACGTACACATTAAGAGAATATTCCTAAAATTAAAAATAAGTTGTTAAATATGCTAAGTAATAGTTGACATTGAAACGTGCCAAATATGTTCATATATGAAGCTAAAATTATTCCTAATTTATAAGGGAAGGATAAAAAATATACTTTGAATAAGAGAGCATATCACCAACTTCATCTAGCTAATGCTCTATACAAACAAAAAGCTTCCTCTGAAACTCAACTTACTAAAAAAACATACTTATCACCTCCTTCACATCCAGTTCTCCTCTCTCTTCCTAGCCAAAATTCTCATGATCTTTATGGTTACTATTATAGGAAAATTTTCAAGGTGTAGTAAAATTAAACAAATTGTCAATCTTTATGCAATAGTTAAATTTAAGTCTATCAAACCCTAACTTAATCTCTTTTCATGATCACTAACCAATAACTCATTTAGTTTTCAAGCACCTCATAAATATTAGTGTTAAGTGTTTTACTCACTCTCAATATACAAGTGTTTGTATAATCTAACCAAAATAAATTAACAAGAGATAGATAAGACAAATCTGACTTTCAATTGATCTATTCTAATAATAAATAATATAAAGGAATTGAGAAACTTCTAACTTGAAATTCTTTACAAAACAATCACTCAATACCTTCCTACTTGAAGCTCTCAACAAAATGATTTTTAGAAAGCTCTCAAACTCTCTTTAAAAAAATGTTTATATGTATAAGGAATAGCAAATGAGCCAAGCATGATAACTTTATATAGGCTTATAAGAATTTAGTGACTAAGATAAATCATCAGCTTTCAATACTAGTTCAAAGTTTGTGGGAAATTGTCACTTTTACTAATTCCACCTAGTTAATAAGGAGTTACACATTTTAGGTTACCAAGACCAAAAAGAAAAGAAAAGATGAAGAGCATGTTCTTCAAACATGTCCCACCCTCTTGCCACATCATTGGACCACTTTCCCATTATATGAGAAGTGCTTTGATTTTCTAAACTCACCATTCATTCTTGTCATATATTGTCACATCATTGCCTATCAATCAAAAAATGTCTTAATAAGCCTTTGGTTAACTATCCAAAAACTTCTTGGTGTATAGTCCATCTAATTACATTGATGGGACAATCATATTATTCCATAACTAAGTTAAACAACAATCGGGCTACTAACATAATAAAACTTAAAGATTTCCATACCTTCATACTATGTCATCAAAGTCAAGTCCTTCATGAACCTTCAGACTTAGTATGACATCGATCATCTTTAGTCTCACATTTGAATCTCACTTACTACTTGTGGTTTTTGCCAATTTGTATAAGCATATATTAACTCTTCCCTACTTTTCTTAATTTCATTGATATCTTATATTTTCCTTGCCTACTGACATGAATTTTGTTTATTTGCTTATCTGTTATCTTCATGTCAACTTACATGTCAAGCATTGATCAAGGCAAGCCAGCACTTGTACAATTCCATCACTTAGATTTAATGGTTTAAAAATTGTCATCGAGATACTTAAATTTTACTTTTATGTTTTGCTCACATCAATCACAAATCATTAAATGAAAATTTTAAAAATTAGGTACTATTTTCATGTTTTAAAAGAGTTTAGATATATTAGAATCATTTTCCATCTTCTATTTTAAAATGATCTTTGAACTTTTACAATAAAGGGTTTTACATTAAAATAACATTTTTTTATTCAAGAAAATCCCGTAGACGGGCCCATTTAAAGTAACCTGATTAAACTTATAATCAATTATAATGAAGTGAATAAGAAAAAAAAAATCATACATAATAGAGACGATTATAAGAAACCAAAAACTTCATGAAAAAGAAAATAGCTTATTTTTCATTTCAAGAAGTCAACCCCACATTAATAACTAGTTTTTATCCTTGTTTAAATGCTCGTAGTAAGAGTTTGGAAAGGGAATACTAAAGAAGTAGAAAGCTAATTCTCACATGCACACGCATTTTATCCATATCAAAGCAAAATGTTTCTTTCAATAGCCAAGGAGAAAATAAAAAGGAAATTCAGAAATAAAGTTATTTGAATTAAATTTCTTCATAAGAAAAAAATATAAAATGTGTTAGTTTTGTCATTCTATTAATATCTATTCTTTATGAAACTATAAATAAGAAGAATTTAAATATTATAATTATGATCACATAATCAATTACTCTTTGATCATTATATTCTAAAAATATTATTTTTCTCACAATTAATTCATAAGATATATATTTTTTAGTTTTCATTTAAAATCATCAAGACTAATAAAAATAGAATGAAGCTATACATAATATATTTGAATAATTTATATGACAAGTGCTTTCTAACTAAAATTTAACATATTATATAATTAAGGTATTTAAATAGAGGTACTGCAACAATCGAGTATATAATAAAAAATTTTAAAATGTGAACATTATAAATTATCAAATATTGTTAATATGTTGTATATTTTTTTGTAACTTAAGGTTAAGTTTTTTATTTTTATTTATGGATTTTATTATAGAATTATGAATCAGTAGTTATTTTGAAAATAAAATTATAGCACACTAATGAAGGTAAGCTGGTGTTAATAATTTAATTTAATTGAACATAGAAAACAAAAATTAAAAACATAAAACACGAAAAGACTTATAGCATACATTTGGAAACAAAAGCTCTATTGGTTGATCACTTCAAAATCAGGCATTCACTTACTTTGCCTTGCAATGAGTTATAGATGTATAGAATAAATTATTGGTGCAGGAAATAATAATGAAAAGCAAGATTTCACTTTTCTCGGAACCCTATTGTAAGAGTCAAAACTGTTTTAAGATGGAAAATTTCCCATGATACTACCGTTATATACCGACGAAGATGATGCGTTTACACGCTCCATGATGCATGGGCCAGCATTGTAAGGATTGTCATCCCTCTGCTCTTGTTTAGGTCTAATCAACTGCTGCCCCGTGAAGAAAGGTCTAATCTCACCACCCAGTTTGTTATTACCAAAACTTACCCCGGCCAAGGAAAGATTTGCAGTTGTCTGTAGACTGGATGGAACCGAAATGGGGAAATCTGGAACAAGTGGGGTGATAGAACCAGCGAAAGGGCTTGCACCATGACCAGTGTTGATCCCAAACGCACCATATGGCATGGTATGTTGGATGGAAGGGCACTTCATGGGGTAAAATGAGGAAGCCCCAAGCTTCATTTCATTGCTCAAATTTCCAACTAAAGGTCTCAAACACTCCTTGTTTAGTTCTTGTTTCCTTGCGAAACCCATAGTAAAACGTTGAATCTGTGTTTCAGTTTTTGGCCCGTTGGTGTTTCTGGTCATTGTCAGGGCAGGCTGAGCACTAACGATAGCCTGAGACAAATTAGAAGCACTAGCATTGACATGGCTGCTGTTTCTGGCGGCAGGCACTTCATGATTGTGTTTCCCTTCATATGTTGTGATTACATATTTGAGATTGTGGGAGGCTCTCTCCACGTGCTTCCTAACTAGACATCCAGCACTTGTGCATTTGTAATAGCTCCTATCATACAAATACAAGGAAAAGAAGCCTTTAAATTCATGTATCTTATCATTGTCAACACCATATATTATCATAATTAATCAAGAAAAAGGAAAATGCATTCCAAAAGCTGGCAGACTGATATAAACCAATGGAAAATTGGACAATTATAGCACATAGACAGATTTGTTAATCCAGATAATGAAACACATTTTAAAACTTTGTCGAGAAGGATAGGGTAAGAATCCTTACTAGAGAGATCATGAATTCACTTTTAACAGAAAAAGGAATGCAGCCCACAACCATTGACAAAATGAAATATCAATACCTAGGGTTTGGGTTCCCCTTGACGACTTTTTGTCCGTACTTCCTCCAGCGATACCCATCATCAAGTATATCCACTTCACTCTCAATTTGGACAACAACTCTAGGTTCACGGACAGCCCTTGATGCTAAATTTGTTTCAACCAAGCATGTGTCTGTTTTCCTGTAAAGATAAAGTCTACCAGACTTAAGTACAGACTCGTATATGTCAATACGTGCTCATCACCAGATATAGTGGGGTACCTTCTTTTTGTTTCTGATTCATCATCATCGGCATTAACTCCAATTGACATGGGTCCCTGGGTAGCCTCATCATCATTATCATCATCATCATCATGACTAGCAAGTGTGGAAGAAAGTTCTGGAGTTTCTGCAGACTCAAATGTTCCCATAGATTTTCCTTGGGTGGTTGACAATGGATCAGAAAGCTCAGTAACAACTGATGTTGACATTGTTCTCTCCAGAACATCAGCCCTCAAATCATAACCAACTTTAACATCCTTGGACCCTGGCTGCATATTTTTCCAAACTGATCCACCTTCGACTTTTAAACAGGCTTCACCAGCCTCATCCGTCTCCGGCATCTTATCAGACCAAGAAGCTGATCCAAGTTGCGCTCGGCGGCTAGGCTGGGGTTTAGGATGATTATGACCACCTTTATATATGATTTCTGTAATTTGACCATCATGAGAGCGCTCTATCTTTTTCGTTACCTGACAATTTGGATGCGTACACTTGTAGTAACTTCTTGGATATTCACTACCTTTCACTTGCTTCTGCCCATACTTTCTCCAATTGTATCCATCTTCTGAAGTTCGTCCTGTTCCTATTGCGGTGTAGCTCCCATTCTGTTCTTGCAGAGGATGATGATTCCCTGAAAAAGGTTCTGCTTGCAGAGAGTTTTGACTGGTAGGAGCATCAGACCCACTGATTTGAATGTCACAGAAATCAGTTGATGCAGCTGTGTTGCTTAAAGCTTTCACATCAGGCATTGAGTCCTTAATGCAGCTCTTTATAGCTTCATGTGAAAGCTCTGCTGAAAATTCAAAACCCATTGATGGTTTCACCAGGACAAGGGCTTTACAGTCTACATTATTTCCCTGTAAATGAGAATAGTGACATGTAACTATGCCAAAAACAAACAAACAAACAAACAAAGGAAAAGATCTAAACATTGACTGCATTGCAAAGGCAGCAAGACTATCCATGGCTGGATCAAAGAAGCAATACTATTGTCCTACTCCCAGTACCAAAATCTCTAAGAGAGTCGTGGCACAAATTTCAACATGAACATGTGAGATAAAAGGACCAGAGAGCATAGTTTGTATAAAGGGACATTGAAAGGTTCATACAGCTGGGCTATTGAAACAAAACCTTCAAAAATCATGTATAAGGCTAGTCTTGAACCAAAAAATTAATATGAAGCAATGAACATTCAGTTTCATGGTTCTAGATTCCAAACCCACCAAGAGTCAACATGATGTGCCATTCAGGCATCAGTGGACAATGTATTGTAAAAGAGAACATGTAACACTAATGAGAAGATCCAATATTTACAGTGGTAATGCACCCACCATGCTATATTACAAAATATTTCTTAAATTACAAATCACAAATCCACCATAAACATGGATGGTGTAATTAGAAGCCAAGATTTGTTGGTCACAGAGGCCGTTGAAGTGATGTCAACTAACCATTCAGCCCAAATTTTTATATCAACCTGTTAATGTCAATCTTTATTCTAGTAGTAAACAGTTCATAACTAAAATATCCAAAATAAAATTGAATCCAATTTTGATAAGAATTCTATACTCTTAAATAAGTTTTTAAGTCTTAAACAACTAAGATAACATATTTACAAATAGAGTATCTAATTTACTATTATTTCCTACCTAATAAGCAAATCTAACATAAATTAAATTTCAGCCCTTGTTGTCACCTTTCACTCTTCCCATCAAATTAAACCTCACAACTGCAATAAGAGATTGTGTACCGTTATACCCCTCACTCTACATCATTAATGATAAGGCTAATTCACATGCAACTTGATAATTTCAAAACATCTCCTTCATTGAATTCCATTAATCGATGATGTTAATCAACATGTTCTTTATAAGTCAAGTTGCTTGTTATTATCTTTTACCGTACCACATCAAAAATATCCCTTATATAAGTTGTGCAAAACCTTCAACTTCAATACTAACTCGTGTTGTTTGTGGTAAAGGAACTAAATCAATAAACTTCCTTAGTTGAACTCTTCAAATTATCTCAAAACGACTGTTACTAGTTGACCTATTTATAAAATTGATATGAATTGAGAAGGGGGATTGTAAGAGCCTGTAGAAATTAGCAGCTCCCACTCCCTTTATACACTAAATTATCTTATTCATATAAGGTAGTTACAATTATAATCCCTAAAACCTCTCAATCAAATCACAATCATAATCCCAAAAATTCTCTTAATCAAATCATAATTTCTAAAACTTCCCCCTCAAGCTGGAGCATATATATCATAAGCTCCAAGCTTACACGACTTCCAACCAAAGACTTGGTGAATAGATCAGCCAACTGGTCCTCAAATTTTACATGAGTGGTTTTTATCACATTTTGTTGCACCTTCTCTTTGACAAAGTGAGAGTCTACCTCAATATGCTTTGCCCTTTCATGAAAAACTAGATTAGAAGCAATGTAAATGGCTGATCAATTATCACACATTAGCTCCATAGGTTGAGTTTTTTTGAAATCCGCGTTCTTGCAACAGATGTTTTACTTAGACAAGTTCTCGAATTGAACAAAAAACCACTGTTTGTTTCTTGCTTTTCCTTAAAATCAGATTACCACCAACAAACACACAATATCCTGTAGTAGACCGTCAATCAGTCCTAGAACCAACCTAATTAGCATTACTATAGGCTTGAACTGAATAATGTCAATGATACTTATATAAGACTCCTTTGCCAGGATTATGCTTGAGGTATTTCAAGATTCGAATAGCTACATTCTAATGGTTGGTTTGAGGGAACTGCATAAATTGACTCTCCACACTTGTACTAAATGTAATGTCAAGCCTAGTAACTATAAGATAGTTTAATTTTCCAATCATTCTCTTATAATTTCCTGGATCTTTTAAGAGTTCTCCCTGGTCTGCATCAAGTTTGATGTTGGGATCCATTGGAGAATCCATCGGTTTACATCCCAACAAGCCAACTTCTTCTAGGAGATCAAGAACATATTTGCATTGGGAGAGACAAATACCATCTTTGGATCTTGCAACTTCGATTTCCAAAAAATACTTCAATAGACCAAGATCTTTTATTTGGAATTGTTGTTGTAGGAATTCATTTAATTTGTGAATTTTATTTTGATCATCACTAGTAATAACAATATCTACTCCATACACGAGCAATAGACAATAGAATTTTACCAGATCTTGTGTGTTGATAGAACATCAAATGGTCTACTCCAAGAGTCGAAATTTCTTCATAACTGAACTAAACTGTCGAAACCATACTCTAGGAGATTGTTTAAACTATATAAAGATTTCTTCAATAGGCATATTTTCTCGAACTCTCTCTGAGCACTCCATATAGATTGCTTCTTCTAGATCACCATACAGGAATGCATTTTTCATGTCAAGTTGGTATAGAGGCTAGGAATAAGTTGCAGCTAAGGAGATAAAAACACAGATTGGCGCCTTTTTTGCCACAGGAGAAGAGGTTTTAGAATAATTAATACCATAGACATGTGTGTATCCTTTAGCAACAAGACGAGCCTTGAGCTGTTCAATAGATCCATAAGCAGGAGTCTTAATGGTATATACGTATAAACAACCAACAACTGAGGCATCTAGAGGAGTAACAAGTTTTCAAGTGTCATTTGACCATAAAGCATCTATTTCCTCTTACATAGCTTGTTTCCACCCAAGGTTTTGTATAGAATCTACTATACTCTTAGGAATAGAATCAAAATCTAGGTTTGATAAAAAGGAACTAAAGAAGGGGGACGCATGGTTATAAGAAACAAAATTAGAAATCGGATAATTGTTACAAGATCATTTATCTTTCCTTAAGGCAATAGGCCAGTCGAGGTCATTGTTTTCTGAATCTAGAGACAAATTAGGCATCGGAGAAGAGGGCTCATCCGAATGGTCATCTACCATCGATGAGGTCGTTGGGAATAAATCTGCAAATGTGATCAAGACAACTAATGAAGATAAGAAGGATTGGAATCTATAAGTGAATTTTTTGAACTTTTTAATGAATTATCTAAGGAGTTGTCAAAAAGAGAGGATAAACAATGATGGAAGCTTTTGGCATCTTAACTCTCAGAAAGTGTTCTTAAAGAATGTCACATCTGCGCACACAAAGAATCTTTTAAGTGACAGCTTGGACAACGATAACCTTTTTATGACCTTGAGTAATAGAGGAGGATACACTTGATGGCTCGTGAAGATAATTTGTCAACTCCTAGATAGAATTGATGGACAAAATAGACACATCCAAAGATATGAGACGAAAGACGAAACGAAGGGTATTAGGAAATAAGGATATGACGGATCTGACCTTTGAGAGTGGTTGATGACATTCTGTTAATAAGATAGCAAATAGTGAGGATAACATCACTCTAAAACTCCTTTAGAACCTTCATCTCAATTAGTAAGGTTCAAGCAATTTCTACGACATGTCTGATTTTTCTTTTAGCAACACCATTTTGTTGTGGTGTGTGAGAGCAAGAAGATTGGTAAATTCTACCACAATTTTTCATGTAAGTCTTAAAGGATTTAGAAAAATATCCTTTGGCATTATTACTTCTGAGGATATGAATAGGACAGCCAAATTGAATCCTAATTTCAGAGCAAAGAATTGGAAAATAGATAACAATTCAAAAGATTCTTTTATTTGATATAACCAAGTTATTCTAGACCAATTATCAACAAAAACAACAAAGTAACGAAAACCAAGTTCCGAGCAAACACGATATAAGCCCCAAACATCATAATGAACTAACATAAAAGAACTTTATGCTCTATTATTAACTTTAGATGAAAAAGCAACACGATGATGTTTCCTAAGTTGACAAGACTCACAATCTAGATGAAGATTTGAATTCAAATTAAGAATCAATTTTTTTAAAATATTTGGATGGATGGATGACTAAGGCGACTATGGATTTGGAGGGGTGAAGTAACAACTAAGCAAGCGGTTGAACAATTGGAAAATAGTAGAGATCTCCAGATTCACGCCCTCCTCCAATCATCTTCTTTGTCTTCAAATACTAGACAACAATAGAATGAGGAAAAAAGGAAATAGAACAATTCAATGATTTGGTTAGATTACTAAGACACATTAAGTTGAACAAAAGTTTTGGAATATATAACGTTGATGTAACGTCATTGAAGGAAAAGAAAATGTAGTGCCAACCGCACTTATACTAGTAGTGGAACAATTAGCAACAATTAGTTGGTCTAAGTCTAGTACATGGGTAATTTGATCAAAAAAGTTTGGGTTACCTGCAATATAATTAGTGTCTCCTGAATCTATAACCAATGGTTTAATAGAGGATGATGTACAAGTTGTGTGACTACATAGGTGAGCAAACTATGCAATTGGTGTGGTTTCTTGCTTGGTCGTTTCATATTGGAGAAAAGCTACATATTCCTCTTTAAAACTACCTTGTTTCCACTTGTTGAGACAGAACCACCAGAAGCTTCCACAATATTAGCAGATTGAGAAGACTTTGGGCGCAACTTTTAGTGTAAGTCCCAACAATAGTCAATGGTCACATTTCCTTTGGCCTCCTCTGCCCCTTCCTCCATGACAACCATGACGACCAGAGTTACTTCAGCCTCCATTACCGCTTCCACTATTGTGAACAACTAGAGTAGACTGTCACCACTTTCTTGTATTGTCCCTTCAAGGATTGAGATATTCGTGAATATATCCCAGTGAGTTAAGGGAGTTTAGTGCCACCAAGTATCTGGGCCCAAATTGGTTTATATTTTGGTCTTAAGCCAGCCAAGTATCTCATCACGAATAAGTCTTCTCTTTCCCACAGAAGTTGATCACTATTTATTGTTATCGATTGAGTTGCTAAATATTTTACAAATAGATTCTTTATTTTTGAAAAATATTCGGTATTTTTCTTCTCTCCCTACTCACACTTGAACAATTCCATAGATAAATCATATATATGAATAACGTTACTAGAAAATAAAAGTCTCACATACTCCCATAGCTCCTTTGCAAAGTTTACATGTTGACATATGTTGGCTCCATGACGTTCCTCTTTTTTCTCTTCTCTAACAATTTATTATGTATGTTAGTTTTATTTTCCCTTCTCTACATGATAAAAATAGTCCTCAATAAACCCCCAAACGCATACAGGTGAACAAAATTAGAAAAATAGACAAACAAATGCATCGTTCAAGCCTTCTCCTTTCTTATATGTTGACTCTTTTTCTTCCTTTGTTAGGTAGTGGGGGGAAGGGATTTTTGATAATGCATTCAATATGAAATAAAATTTTAAAAAAAATGAATAGCATAAAAAGTCACCACCCACATCAATAGACGTAGGCTAGTACCTGATCATTGGAGCTAGAAAAACTTGGAAAGTAATTAGGATTTCCATGAGGATTAAATGTGAAGGATGAACATCCATCATTCTTCTTCTCTCCATTTGCCTGAGAGGCTTCATTAAGCATTGAACTTTCATAATTGTTGACTCGGGACAGTGAAAAGGTTCCAGTTGTTGGTGAGAGCTAAGGCAAGAAAAGAAGATAATCATAAAAACAATAAGAAAGAAGTCATAATGTCGCTTTCAAAGGCCTAATATGTTGAAACAAAGGAGTAGGACAAGTATCAAATACGTTGTGAACCACAAATGAAAAGAAGTAAGAAGAGATCTTACACAATAGGTAAGTCTTACAATCATGTTAACTGTGTATTTTGTACACACATGTTAAGCAAATCATGATACAAGTAAAAGTATGGCCAAGTGAAATCGCATGTCAAAGTAAGAAGCATAGGCACCCTTGTCGATCATCTTCTTTATGTCTCAGAATATAAGTTGAAATAGAAAGTTAAACCTAACCTTAGTAAGAAGGGGACTCTTTTATGTGCCAACCCCCCTAAGTGGTAAATCACTATTAAGTAAGACAGAACCAACCATTTCTCCTATGTCACCATTGCTCTATGATTCAGCTCTCTATTTCCTTGGGTATTAAACCTGTAAATTGTGTCTGTAACTACAGAGTATAACTTTTCTGCTGAATGTCTTCCTCAGGAAAATAAAAAATGAACACAAATTTGGTACAATGATTAAAGAATGCAGAAGAATGCTCCCAATAATTAGACAAGCATTCCTATCACAACCTTCTATATATAACAGTATATTTCTTGAGATTAAATTAGTTTCTTCAATTAATTAATCCATTTGGGTACCAAGATTAACGATAATGGGAGTTGTAGTATTTGGTTTTTATGCCTGAAGGGAAAAGGAAATGTAGGCAAAAAATTGAAGTACGAAGTCTAAAGTTAAAGTTCTTTGGACTGCTTTAGATAGCGAGATGCCAAGATATCCAAGCTTTGTTTTGTGAAAGTATTAGCACCAAATAATAACCCTGGAGTTTTTCAGGATAAAAATTATCGAAGATAATACTAAAAAAAAATTGACAAAGGAGAAGAACAATAAATAGATAGTGTAGTATGAATATGAATCCAGTTGTAAATTCTTCGGTCTACTAAATGACAGACGAGGTCTGCAACATTGAGAAAATGATAAAAACATAAACATTGCTCAAAATCTACCTCCTGGAGGAGTAGATTGTGATTCAGTTCACAATGACGAGTGCAGTTGAAATAGAAAGTGTACTCAGAGGACCACATGCTTGTTTTTTTTTTAAACTATAAACACTAAACACATAAACATAACATAGTATGTATATATTATATCAAATAAATTATTTAACCACATAAATAGATCGGTCAAAGTTTTTGTTTCGTTTATATATGTGAAAAAAAAAAAAGCGCCGTACATAAACAACATTTTTCATGAGCCAAACACACTTGTACATATAGGAGACAAAACTAAACAAGTACGGTACCTGAGAATTGGGCAGCATGATCGGAGAATCGAGAAGCGCAGTGGGGCTAATCCCAGGGGGAATGGTAATACACGGTGATCGGACCGCCGTGGACGACGGTGAAGCCAGGGGGCTGGTGGTCCTGAACCGAGCCATGCTGATTCTCTGGGCGTTGAATCCGAACTTCTCGGCTCTTCTCTCCGCAATGCTTGCCCTAACAGAATTGGTAGACGTGCCACCATCGCCGCAAATGGCGGTGCAACTGTTTCGAAAGGAACAGTCGTTGGCATCGGAGAGTGGGGGCGGACGAGGAGGCGGAGATGGTTGTGAATTTGGGTCCATTTCTGGACAGGACAGGGCGTTAATCGGAGAAGGAAGAAGTGTAAGAGTCGGGCTGCCGGTGTAATGCTTGTGAGTGAAGTTTTAGCCCCGCCATTAAAAGATAATGATTTTGGAGTGACTTAAATAATAATAGAACTAGAGAATTGAAATTTAATGTGACGCAAATCAGTTTATTTTAACGTAGCATTGGCTTTGGGATCAGACTCGGAATGTATGCGCACTGCTTGTGAAGGGACAGAGACAAGAGAAGAACGGTTATAGAGAGAGGGGGCGCTTTATGAATGTAATAATATTTATTTATTTAGATAAATTACTATCTAATTTGGCAAGACAATCTATACCTCAACTTTTTCAATATCATATCTACATTTATATACGGGTCTATCTAAAAAAGCTTTTTTTTATTACGTAAAGATAAGACTGTCTATTATCAAACGTTTCTAAATTTTACGACTCAGCGAATTTTAACGACGAGAATGACGACATTTATGCATGTATAAAAATAAAATTATTTAAGTTAGGTATGATTGGATTTATGTCAAATTACCAACTTTAAACAAAATTGGATTTATTACGATGAACTAAGTAGTTTAATTAATTATTTATATTATAATCACTATTTTTATGTCACATTTGCATATAGGTTATCGAAAATAGCTTCTTTATTATACAAGAATAAGGCTGTGTATTATCAGATCTCTCTAAATTTCGTTTCACTATGAAACTTCGGATTGCGTCGGACATGAGTAGTTAAACAAAATGTAGGGTTACAAGTATGAACTTCCTAACCACATTTAATATTTTCCAATTCAAACCACAAGGTTGACTGATTAGTACAACAGTGTGATTCACATGCTGGAATTTGTCCTTTTATATAGATATATAATAATAAGCAAACCCATATGGTTCACATGCTGGAATTTCCCCTTTTATATAATTATGCAAGGAACCCATAATTATCTGCACAAGTTTAGGATGTGCCAGTACCACTGATAGCCTAACGATCCTCTTCCTGTCCTCTTATAAGATGGTTAAATGATTCCCCCTTTGCATGCATGAGCTTAAGAAAGCACTAAATTGAATTTCCTTTTTAATTTGGCGAATTGGATTAAATCTATGGAATCGCCATTATAAGAGGAATCGAAGGGGGATGAGGGACCTGGGAATCGGCATGCTTGGACAAGCAATCATACAAAATTCTAATAACTAAAATGAACTTTCAATACGAGACTACATGGCAAAGGATTTCTTGAGAGGTTTGCTTCTAATCTAAAATGTCACTAAATCCAGAATATGTAAGATTTAATCTTTAATATTCTAAGCAATATTATAAGCATAGAATTTACCGAATAACATTTATGACTCAATTAATTCAACACTTTCAAACTCTAAACTTAATGTTATAAAGAAAAGAGAGAAATACTAACCTTTATCTATATTCGTGTAATCTCTTCTTATTAACAAATCCATTCTTTACGGAAAAACTTTATCCACTCTCACATTCTTACCTTTCTACGTTCTTTTCAATGGTGCAAGAACGCATCTACTTTTTAATATATCTAAAAGTTTCTTCTACTTGAAGGAAAAGGAAAGGGTTTCTTTATTAAGTAACCCTAATGACTCTAATGTCCTTTAACAAATCCATTAACTATTATTTTGGGCTTACTTTATATTAGGATCAAATAAAGTAATATGGGTCACACTTATGATTATTAAATTAACCTAACAATCTCCCACTTATCCTATATTACGACTTGACGATCTAACATCATAAGTGTACACCATACATTGAATCTGTTAAGCCATCAAACTTGAATGAATTGAAATAATGAGATCATGGCGGTGACAAGTCATCTAACGATGTGATTTCTTCCAAGTATCACACAATCATCTCAACTCAAAATAACTATAGTTGAGAAACACTATAATCTTCAACTTTAATGTTTTTCAATATATAATTTGTCATCACAATAAAACAATGCATGTACATAACATAATGTGACAACTAACAAATAGCAAAAACATGACATTGATTGAATTTATAAGTGTCAAAACAATAATAGCAAATATCCAAACATATGTATATACATAACATGATCTCACGCTAACAAGGACTTATCTATAATGCCCATTCTTTCAACATGACTAGTAAATGTTTTAGGCGGTAATCCTTTAGTTAACGGATCTGCTACCATTAGATCAGCTCCAATTTGCTTAATCGACATTTATGTTTTTACACTTGTTTTTTGACTGACAAGTTTTTCAAATATATGTGTTTAGTGCCTTTAGAATACCTATCATTTTAGAGGAGAAGACAACTACGGAATTATCACAATAAATTCTTAGGAATCTAGCTATACTATCGACAATACCTAACCCTAAGACAAAGTTCTGCAACCACAATGCTTGAATAGTGACCTCAAAGCATGCCACAAATTCGGCCTCCATAATAGAAGTAGCCATGACAAACTACTTTCTACTCTTTCAAGAAATTGCCCCTCCTACTAGTTAGAATAGATAACCAAAGGTAGGTTTAATTGAGTCTACATAACCTGTAGAGTCTGAATCTGAATAGCGGATCACTTCTAAGTGATTTGATTTCTTGTGTGTGAGCATGTAATCCTTGGTGTCCTGTAAATACCTAAGAACTTTCTTTGTAGCTTTCCAGTGGTTTAGTTCGGGATTGCTTTGTTATTGGCCTAACATTCCAACAATAAAACTGATATTCGGCCGAGTACAAGTCTGAATATACATCAAACTTCCAACTACAGATACATAGGGAATAGATTCCATTTCTTTTTGTTTCAAATCATCCTTGAGACATTGCATTTCACTAAATTTATCCATTTTCTGAATACCCCTGCTGAGCATTTTTTCATCCTAAATCTCTCTAATACTTTATTGGTATATCCTTTTTGAGATAACCCTAATAATCCTTGTGTTCTGTCGCAGAATATTTCTATTCCAATCACATAAGATGCTTCACTCATATCTTTCATTTCAAAATTATTAGAAAGAAATTTCTTTACATCATATAACGAGCCCAAATCATTAGCAACTAAAAGAATATCATCAACATATAGTACCAAAATAAAGAACTTGCTCCCACTGACCTTCATATAGATACATCTATCAACAGTGTTCTTTACAAAATCATAAGAGGTAATGATATCATTGAATTTAAGATACCACTGTTAAGAAGCCTGTTTCAAACCATATATTGACTTCTTTAATTTATATACCATATTTTTATTTTATGCAGTCATAAAACCTTCAAGTTGATCCATAAAAACTTCTTCTTCTAAGTCACCATTCAAAAAAATGGTCTTTACACCCATTTGGTGAAGCTCTAAATCATAATGAGCTACTAATGTTATAACAATTTTTAAAGAGTCCTTCTTTAAAACTGGAGAGAAGATCTTTTTAAAGTCAATGCCATCCTTTTGAGTATAACCTTTGGCTATAAGTCTGGCTTTATATCTTTTAATATTACCTTTTGAGTCCCTTTTGGTGTTAAACACCCATTTATAGCTCACTTACTTTAAGCCTTCAGATAATTCAACTACTTCCTAGACTCAATGATCATCCATAGTTTTTAACTCTTCTTGTATAGCAATAAGCCACTTTTCAGAATTATTATATTTCATGGCTTCTTTAAATGAGACTGGATCCTTTTCAATACTCAAGTCACACTCATGCTTAAGTGAATACACCACATAGTCATCTGATATAGTTGGTTTTTTCTCCCTTATAGGCCTAAGCAATACTATTTCTTATGGTATCACTTGATCAATTATGACTTGCACATTATTTACTAGTTCATTATTGACATTATCTTCTTATAAGTTTGGAATATCAACTTGTTATTCTGATATGTTGTGTGACTGTGATAAAACAAGAGGAGCAACTACTTGAGAAAAGACAATAGGTGAAGGATTTTCCACCTGAATCTCTTGAATATCCACTTTTCATGGTTCCCTACTCCCATTGATTTGTCCATTTTCAATGAATCTAGTATTATCTGACTCAATTATTATTGTAACATAGTTAGGACAATAAAATATGTACCATTTGGACTTTTCTGGATAACCGTTGAAGTAACCACTAATGGTTCTTGCATCAAGTTTCCTTTCATAAGGATTATAAATCCTTATTTTGGCTGGGCAAGCCCAAACACGCAGGTGCCTCAAGCTAGGATTCCTACCTGTCCACAATTCATGAGGTGTCACGGGAATCACTTTACTAAGAACCCTATTAAGTAGATATGTAGTTGTCTTTAATGCATACATCTATAAAGATAAAAATACATTTGTGTAACTTAACATACTCCTAACCATATCTATAAGAGTACGATTCTGCCTTTCAACTACACTATTTTGTTGTGGTGTACCAGGTATTGTATACTGTGCACAAATGCTTTGGCTTTGAAAAAATTTTGCAAATGGACCTAGACATTGTCCATTCTCATCATATTTACCATGATATTCACCACCTCTATTAGCCCTTATGACTTTCACTTTTCTATTTAACTATCTTTCTACCTCATTAATAAACACCTAAAAAATGTCCACTGATTAAGACTTTTCATGCAGTAAATAGAGATAACAATAACGTGAATAGTCATCAATAAAGGTGATAAAATACTTTTCACTGCTCCAAGATAGGATACGAAAAGGACCACATATATTAGTGTGTATTAATTCAAGAAACTCGATACTTGTTGTGGCTGAATTATTAAATATGTGTTTGGTTTTCTTGCCTTTAATGCAATCCACACACATATCCCAATCAATAAAATCTAGTTGAGGTAAGATTTCACTTTTCACTAACCTCATCACCCTTTCTCTAGATTTATGGCCTAACCTTTGATGCTACAAGTAAGTAGAGTGTTCATTATGTGCACTTCGTTTATTACCAATATTATGTTCAACATGAAACAAGGATTCAAATTAATTAACATCAAGGTTGAAATGATATAAACCATCTATTAATGTACCAGAACCATAATAGTACTGTCATTTATACAAAGAAAAAACATTGTTTCCAACATTGAAATTAAAACCTATCTGATCCAACTTATTAACAGAAACTAAATTTTTAGCACATTCAAGAGCATAAAGACACTTTTCAAGATCTAGACTACAACCAATGTCTAAGATCAATCCGTACACCCCTATTCTTTCTATTCATGCCTTTATTCTATTACCCATATATAGGAACTCTTCAGTTCCATTTATGGTTTGGATAAAAAGGAATCCATGCATAATATGTGGCACATGAGTAGCTACACTTGAATCTAACCACCAGGTATTATTGGGCAATTTAATAATATTTGATTCAAAACATATTAAAACATAGTACTTACCTTCCTTTTCGAACAGGCCTTTCGTTTAAGGCAATCTTTCTTGAGGTGACCAACTCTCTTGCAGAAGAAACAACGCTGCTCTTTATAGATTTGGCCCTCATTAACCTTCATTAGGGCTTTGCCCTTTTTGTTGCTCTTCTTTCCTAACTTTCCGTTTCTGCTCCTATTATGAAGTGAACATAGTGTTCATTCATTTTCTTTAATCTTTTTTCCTCCTCCACCAACATGGCCTTGATTTCTTGAAAGTTCCATTTTTCCATCATAGTGTTATAATTCACTTGGAACTGACCAAATTTAGGAAGAAGTTAGTTGATGATGAATTGTACTAGGAAGGATTCACTCACATCCATGCCCATTGATTTCAGCTTTGTAACCAGATTTGACATGCTTTTTACGTGGCCATAGATAGGTTGTGACCAGTCAAACTTCTCAGTCGTCAATTTGCTCATCGAGCTTCCTACAAAAGACTTGTCAGTTATATCTGATTATGAGTACTCTTTGATTTTTATCATGAATTCCCTTGCATTGTTCATATGAGGCATTGATGGCTTAACATTTTTAGTCATTATTAATCGCTTCAAGTTTAGACTCATCCTATTCGACTTTCCCTAAGCCTTAAAATATGTCCTTTTAGCTTAGGTACTAGTCTCAATAATGATTGCAAGCATCTCTACAACTAATGTCAAGTCCTCATCTATAATACCTAAATGAAATTGGATTTACTCAGACCAATTGACATAGTTTAGCCCTTTGAACTTGATCAAACCATTGTCTATATGCAACAAATTACTAGAAACCGCAAACGTGAAAACAAATTCATACATTAATACTTTGAGTCCAATTAATAGATTTAGACAATAACAAACTTTAATATATATATTTAAGTCCACCTTTGGGTGATATTTAAACACATATCCTTAATCCATAATGATGTTAACATATATATACACACACTTTGATAGACAGTCAATCATACTCAAGCTAGTATGCATGTTATCTTTGGATATATAAACATATTTACCAAGTAGGTCGATACGTCTCTTCAATGTTATTAATTATAAGCAAAGATCCACCTTTAGGTGATCTTTTAACATTATAATTAATAAACTCAATTGTTCAGTTCATCTATTATGTCATTTATTAGCATCATATAACATGAACAATTGAAAGAATGCATAATTAAATGTCTAAACATCTTTTCAAGCATGGTCACTTTGGTAGGTAATAAGCTTTCTATACAGTAAACATTTAATTAGTAAGTATATGTGAATTTTCAAAATTTAACTTTAATGCTAAAAGATGATAATGTAAAGTCCAAAAACCTTTTAGGGATAAAACTATAATTTTATAACCAAATTATAATAGTCCAAAAACTATAAGGAACAAAATATAACTGACCATCTTCAACCTTTTTTTTATTGGAAAACATAATTTCCAACAAACTATAAATCTATAACATATCTCATTCGTTTTTTTGAGTAAAACCTATGTTTTATAAATACAATGGTAAGCCCCATGCTTTAATGTTATCCATTATTAAAACAAAGAATGAATTTTACAGATTGTCAGATTCAAAACCTTTTGGGAGACCCACGTACATGAAATCACTTTCCAGAACTTACAATCCAAATAATTTATTCTTTGCAATTATAAAGCTAAGGTCTTTCTTATGGTGGGCCCATAAATATAGACATATTAACTAAAATTGATCCTAGAATTCTTAAACTCATACATTTCTTAAGCTTTATGAACCAAAACCCTTATAAAATCAAACTTACCTTGAATCTTCGTCAAATGAAGAGTTTTTTTGGCTCTAATGAAAGCTCTTTTTTTCCTTTAACTTTTTTTCTTCTTGAACAACCTTTAAATCTCTTTTGAAGGCTAAAAAAATCGAAACCTAACTTATTTTAATTGGTAAGTATATGTGAATTTTGAAATTTAACTTTAATGTTGAAAGATGATACTATAAAGTCCAAAAACCTTTTAGGGATAAAATTGTAATTTTATAACCAAATTATAATAGTCCAAAAACTATAAGGAACAAAATATAACTGACCATCTTCAATCTTTTTTTTTTCAATTGGAAATCATAATTTCCAGCAAACTGTAAATCCATAACATATCTCATTCGTTTGTAGAGTAAAACTTATGTTTTGTAAATACAATGGTAAGCCCCAAACTTTAATCTTATCCATTATTAAAACAAAGAATGACTTTTACAGATTATCATATTCAAAACCTTTTGCAAGACCTATGTACATGAAATCCTTTCCATAACTTTCAATCCAAATAATTTATTCTTTGCAATTATAAAGCTAAGGTCTTTCTTATGGTGGGCCCACAAATATAGACATATTCACTAAAATTGATCCTAGAATTCTTAAACCCATACATTTTTTAAGCTTTATGAACCAAAAGTCTTTCAAAAATTCAAAAGATTAAAATCAAACTTACCTTGAATCTTCACCAAATGAAGAGTTTCTTGGCTCTAATGAAAGCTCTTCTCTTCCTCTACCTTTTTCTCTTCTT
>JANJEY010000007.1:17356407-17375140 GCA_024703695.1 Erythroxylum cataractarum | reverse complement strand
ATTCTATTTACTTAAAATATTATGTGTGTCAGTTTTTACTTATTTTTCTGTTAACTTGTATCACTATTTTCCTATCACATTTGTACGTGGATCTACCAGAAATAGCCTCTGTACAATATAGGGGTAAAGTTGCGTACTATCAGACTTTTCCAGACTCCGTTTCACTGCGGGACTTTGGACTCGGTGTGATGATGATGATAATGATGAAATAAGAATGATGTTGATAGAAGTTAGTTAATTGACTTATATTAAAAAAATTTATTGAATTATTTTAATAAATTTGTTATCAAAATCAAGTTAAAGTAGTCATACATATTCTTTCATACAAGTCATTGACATGTAGTAATATGTATTAAAATAAATTGACAAAAATTTAGTACAAAATCTTCTCTTAAATTTTTTAATAAGATAAAGTCTTTTTTAAATAATTTTAATTCATATGAGTTCTTATTTAGATTAAGTGAAATCACAAAACAAAAATTCACATTTTTATCTAAATAAGAATTAAACTAGTTACATAAATATGATTTTTTTTCCATAAACTACATTATATGTTTTATGACTTTGTTATAAGTAATGTCACTTCTAAAAGCACATGATCTTTTTTTTTTCTTTCGAAATTTATTGCTTTAATATTTTTATTTTTATCGAAATAAACTCAATTTTAAGCATGTTCAATATTTCAGTTATTTCATACTTGAATGATACTGTTCCCGCACCAAACCTTATTACGATCTAAGGAATGTTCACTACTCATGATGGCACTTAAGTAGTTGAGATCTAATGTTTGGTGGTTGACCTCAATTTGTGACATCATTCTAGCCTGAGTGGTTAACACAAAATGCTGCCCTGTGGCTTGCGCGATTAACCAATTTCCTAATTTGATATATATATATATATATAGGTAATGTCATGTTTAAGATACAATAGGAAAAAAGGGTAAAACTCACAAGAAGCTCATGATTGACGTAAATGCAATTTGTCACTTCGTAGAAGTTGGATCAGATTAATAAGTTGACGAAAGTAATTGTCAATTTGTTTCAATTTTTGGAGGGTAAGTAAGTTTTTTTTTTCGCAAAAGCTATTTTTAAGAAAAAATAAGTATTTGACTATAAAATCTAAAAATACTTTTTTAAATAGAAATACTTGTTTTAAAAACTAAAATATAGTTTTTTTGAAAAGCTCAAATTTAGAACTTAAAAAAAATTTAGGTAAAATTTTCAAATTAATTAGTGAGCTTATTTTAAATCCCCTTTATCTTTATATTTTTACACATAATTTTCATAATATTTTTTTTTATTTGAGGAAACTCTGTAAGGGAACTAAACGGGCACACCTCTTTGAGGGTTCAATTGGCGCACCACCCCACAGGTGGGCCAAGCGAGTACACCTCATCATTGAGGACCCAACTAGTTCTCCATCTACAGGTAAAACTCCGGCTGCCTCAGGCTCTTACAATATTATTTAACTTTTTTATATGTTATAATGTTTATTTTTTATATTAGTTTTTATAATTTTAATATTTATCAGATTTGGTTAAATATATTTTTATTTTTATTTTATATGGTTTAAAATTATATAATAATTAATATATTGTATTATGTATATTGTTTAATATATTTTAAATTATATTCATATGTATAAATAATTTTTATTACAAAATAAAATATAATTAAAATTAAAAATAATTTTTATTTTTATATTATCAAATAATCTATTGTATAAAATTAAGTTTTTTTTAAACGATAATCAAATAATCAATTGAGTTATTATAAAAGTTCTACTTTTTAAAAAAGTTCCCATATAAAGATATAGTAAATACTGAAAAGGACATCGGAGTTCACACACGGGATAAGAAGAAAAAGTTCCAAGTTAATATATATATATGTAAATGCAAATAAATAACAAATGGTCCTCGGACATTCTGGATAACAAGTAGTTTTGCAATGCAATAGTCACATGAAAGGTTGGTCCGTAATAAAAGAAAAACAGAACAGTACCATAAATTGTGTGACAGGTGCCTGTCACCAAACCATAGTTTCCCTCATCTAAAGTAAGGTATGAAACTAAGACTCTTCTCCTTTCCAATGGATTAACTTTGCTTGTATTGTAAGCAATTTCTAATCTAACCTAAGTTATCTAACCACTACAGTTCTTAGTATCCGTATGAACTCCAATATTCAAATCATATGATTACTCACCAGCGCAATAAACGATTGTACCTCTATTTATAAAATAGAATAAAACACCGTAAAATTAAATTTATATATGCCTTTTAAGGTTTAGAAAATAGCATTGGCGAGTAATAATATAACAAATGAGATGGATATGAGGCGTGAGGGTGATAAATGGAAACGGCAAAGCGCGGGTCCGCAGTTATTACCTAACCTACGCAGAGACACTAACTCTCTTTCTCTGTCTAGAATTCGCTTCAGTTACTCCTACTCTCGCTCCACCACCACTGTCTTCTCTTCTTCACGGTTTCGAGTTTTCAATGAGAGACGGAGATCCATGAAAGGTGCGCCAACCATGGTTTCGTTTCTCTTCATGGAATAACTAATTATGCATTCCTACCTATATTGATTTGGTTTTTGGATATTCTGCTGCAAAAGAAAAGTTGATAGGAAGATGGGGAAGAAAGGAGGAGGTGGGTGGTTCTCATCTGTGAAGAAAGTCTTCAAATCATCATCATCTTCTAATAAGGAATTGCCTGACAAAAAGGTATTAAACTTCACATTTACTCTTTAGTTAGCTTAATTATAAATACTCTTATGCTTTTATAATAGGCTGTCATCATAAATACTCTTTAGTTTCTTTATATTCTTCGTTCTTCTGGGAAAGAAAGATTTGTTTGCTAACTGCATGCACATTCAGCAGTTAGAGATTGATATGCATTACTCACAGCTTTATGACTTTCGAAAGCGGACCTGTGGCTAGCAATCAATCTAAGGATTATACATACTCGGTTGCATGGAGCTTGATTTCTAAAATTTCATGTTTTACTTTCATGATGGTACGAGATAATTACGTACGATAAATTTATGTGCAAAATTAAGGTAGTTTCATATATTCACATCTCAGTGGAAAACGAACACAGTGATCTCCAAACGAACAAGTTAATGAATTGAGTGGTGATGAACTGGTCTAGGAAGAGCCACATTGAAAAGACGGTGACTAATGTTGGTGTTTAGGAGCATGGACCAAAAAAGAAGCAAATGGTCCCTCTCTGTATGAATTGTTATCCTATCAATCCACCGGTGCGACCTAGACGGCACGTGTTTACCTTGTTCGATCCCCATCATCCCCATCGTTATCTTTGTTCGACTTTCTTTTTTCTTTTCTATTTTTTTGAAGTTGATCATCACTGCACTAAGCATCATTAATTTAGTCCATAAATAATAAATCGTTGTTTTGTTTAAGACTTGACCAAAAATAGCAACACTGTTCTATTCTACTAATTGGAACATATTGTATATGAAATGTCAGAGAGACAAAGTAGATAAATGGCAAAATGAGGCACCGGAGGTTGTGTCATTAGAGCATTTCCCGGCAGAGAGTTCAGCGGACGGCACGAATGAACAGAACACCACAGTATCCACCCCAGTGAACGAAGACAGAAATCATGCTATTGCAGTGGCAGTGGCCACCGCAGCAGCTGCCGAGGCTGCGGTGGCAGCTGCTCAAGCGGCGGCTAAAGTAGTTCGGTTGGCTGGTTATGGACGCCAGTCTCGGGAAGAAAAAGCTGCCATCCTCATACAATCTTACTACAGAGGCTACCTTGTAATATCTCTGTCGTTTTCTCTTTCACATCATACACTCTGCTTAGCTTGTTTGTCACATGGATCCTCTCACTTTGTTTGCCACCGACTCTTGTGCTTTTCCTACATTCCAAATATTAGTAGCTTCTCTCTGTAGCGTGTCCATGAAAAGTGGACAATTTAGATTACGACAATTGGTTGCTAAACCTTTATTTGCTTCTAACTAGTAATGCAACCATAAATCTTCTACCTTAGATCTCATGGTTCAATGACAAAGTTGTTAAAAATGAAACCTTTTGAATATGATCTTAGAGAAGATTAGAACTTGACCTTTATTTTCATTATACATCTTTTAATTTTCTTTGTGCTTACCAATAGAGAGGGCCCCATTCTTGGACTTTGTTAGGTCAAGTTCTCATTTAATTCGTTTGCCGTGCCATGGGGGGCAAGCAACTGACTACAATATTAATATGGGTGCCCTTTCCCATAGTTTTTCGATTTCATTGGAAATCTTCTGGTGGTTCAATCATTGCAGGCTCGGCGTGCCTTGCGGGCATTGAAAGGACTAGTGAGGCTACAAGCACTGGTGAGGGGTAACAACGTACGCAAACAAGCACAAATGACAATGCGGTGCATGCAAGCACTAGTTCGTGTCCAGGCAAGAGTGAGGGCTCGTAGACTCCAGTTAACTCATGACAAGCTTGAAGAAAAGGCTGCAGAAGAGGAACGGAGATTGCGTTTGGAGGAAGAAATTGTAAACTCAAAGATCCCTTTGAAGGGTTGGGATGGTAGGCACCTAAACGTCCAGAAAATGAAGGACAGCCCTTCAAGAAAATTTGATACGGTAGTTAAAAGGGAGAGAGCCCTTGCGAATTATGCTTATGCTTATCAGGTCAGTGACATGTTTTGTAACTTAAGTCTTGGGATGAAGGAACAGAGGTTTATTATATTAAGCAAATCAACGTGTTCTTACATGAATGGTTTTGGGTTTTAACAGCAAGAACAGAGGCAGCACTTATTGGAATCACACCCAGGGGGCAGTGACTTGGGATTCTACCTAACCGAACGAGAAAAGTCTCATTGGGGATGGAATTGGCTGGACCGATGGATGTCAACCCAGCCACGTGACGTTGGGCCAAATGAGAGTCCTTACATGACATTGACCACCGATGACATGTCCGAGAAGACGGTTGAGATGGATTTGGCCACTCCACCAGGCGCCACCAATCTCGACATGGGCCTACTTGACCCGTCCCTGCACCCACCTCCGCAGCAACGCCAATCAAGCTCAGGTTCAGCCTCAGACTTAAGTAATGTGCCGAGTTACATGGCCTCAACCCAGTCTGCTAGGGCCAAGGTTAGAAACTACGGTTCACTCAGACAGCGCAACTCTAGTACCCCACAATGGAATCCGTCAATCAAGAGAGCACCCAATGTTGGGTTAACTTGCGACTCATCCAGCTCCGGTGGTGGAACGATTGTTTACCAGGCACCCAGGAGTCCAAGCCCTAATTCCAAAGGTCTTCGCCTCCAGTCTAGACGCCTTGCAGGGCACAGCCCCGATTTTATGGGAGGTGACGACTGGAAGATTCCTCATTTATATTGATGGATGGATACCATACTTTCAGGCATACATACTTTTGATTGACTATCGACGGCTCGTGACACATATTTTGGTATGCTCTTAAATTATTGCTCATAACTTGTCGACTTCCATGATGCTTATGAATTTGTCTGGTTCTCGAGAGTGCGACATCTGATTTGTGTAATTGTAAGAGTGTTTGCCCTAAAATTACTTGTCAATATTTGTTTGTTCTTAAGAGAATGTACGAATGGAACTGTTTGAACTTTAATATGCAATTTAGATTTATTTGTAATTAGATTTTATAAAGGTGGAATTCATAATGGTTTTTTTTGAAATCTTTGGGCTGGCACATTTAATTTTTACATACGAGTTGTAGAGTGGGTTGTGTTAACTCTTTTATCGCATAAGCCTATTTATAATATATTTTGAATATTTTAGTGATTTAATTAAAATAGAATTTTAATTTCAATTAAACCTTAATTACAGTTACAAATAGTTTCAACTAAATACCAATTATTTGAAAACAATCTCTTTACTAGTTATAATTAAGATTGCGTATTATTAAACCTCAGCGAAATTTATATTGAGTGACGTTGTTGTTGTAAATACCAATTGTAGCCAAATAATTTATGATATCTCATATTTAATTATAAAGTTTCTTAAATTTTATAATTAAGTTTCACTTAATTAAGACACTTTTTTCTTTTCAACTTGTTTTTTTATGTGACTCGTCAGGTTCTTAAATATGTTAACAATAAATACAAATTATAATATTAATTATACTTAAGATTACATAAATTAATTTATTTTTAGTTTTTTTAATTAAATAATTTATATCTATAAGTCAAGATTGATATCTAACAACGGATTATAATACCCAGTTAGAAATGTTAATATAATTTTGACTAACCTTTTTGTGCATAATTTTTTTATATAATTCATTCATTTTATCATAAAATATTTCGATTAGACAATATATGAAAATAATGTTTACTTTATTTGAGTCTAGTTATGATAGTTCTCCATTGTTAACAATTGATTTTATTAAAAATATTTGTAAACTATTTTATAAAATGTTATCTCACTTTGACCAATGATTTTTTGAATCAATATTAATTGAGAATAACAGAATATTTTCTTTAATTACTTCAAGGTGATGAATCTTATATTAATCATTCATCTATCTTTATACAGTTCATGTTAGTTCTAATGATTGCTAATTAAGCCCTTAACTAAATTTTATCATAATTATTATCAAAACATAACAATCCCTATGCGAGATACTTTGAAAATCTCAAGTTAAACGATTATCTATACAATCACCACATTGAGAATTTCCATAGTTATATAAATAATATTCTAAATGAAATTCTCATATAAGGTTAGTTTAGTAAAATTATTCTATAATAAATACTCACACATTTGTTTAATATCACCATACTTTAGTTTATCAAATCAATTACTTCCTTCATAAGAAAAAAAACATGTGCTAGTCTTTTTACACAATGTTTAGTCTCAATAAAACAATTACTAGGAATACTTTAAAGATAATATATAAACGTAATATGAATTTTATAATTATGATCTCATCATTATTTTACTTGCAATATACATTTATCATATAGACTTATATTAACTTGGTCCTTTGTTGGTTTGTAACTCTCCAACTGCTCCTTCTTATGGCTTGATAACTGGTTACTCTCCTTTTAAAACTTAGGGAAACTATGGCTAAAGAAATGAAACTCATCATTGGGGATGGATCATAAATAATCTTATGATTTGATAACTGGTTAGACTAAAGGCCCTATGTCTTCACCCCTTATTCCCCTCTATGCACTTTATCCTTACTAATGCCAAAGTCAAGGTGCTGATTAGAACAATTAATGGATCAACCTCTATTGAGGACTAGCCACCATTTTAAATTATTCCCTAGGAATGATGGGGTGATTTGTTTGTCTCAAAACTTTTCCAAAATATTGTATACCCCTATTCAACCACCTAGCCTAAAAAGATAAACCGACACAAGATAGTTTGGCTCAAGGGCTATGTGCATAGATTCTTCATTATTTTTTGGATGGTCTTTAAAAATAGGTTATCGATGCTATAAAAAGTCCCCTATATTGATTCCTATACCTACATCCTATGTCAAGTTACATTAGAGACTATGGATCATCTCCTGTTCACTTGCCCTTACTCAAATCTCAATATAGAGGATGCTACTTGAGAAATGCAACCTTCTATATACTCCTACCTTATTGAGTGATGCAACTCAATGGATAGATTCTGTTAGGTTTTTAAATGCTAGTGACTTTAACTATTTAAAATAGGTTTAGTTAGGGTATCTGTGAACTATGGGGTGAAAGGAATCAGATAAAATTCCTAAATGAAAAAAAAGGAAGCACATAACCTATATAGCCTCACAAACAACAAGCTGAGGGAATTGATGATCCTAAAAAAATATGAGCACCATATGCGGTCCAATATACAAGCGAAAGCGAAATCTCCTATAAGATAGCTAATATTCAAAATGGTTTCAGCTAATACTTGTAACAATTCAAAGAGAAGGAAATATACCTCAAGAAGATCGATCAAGGATGAAGTCCCCCTTACCTATTTGGACACGTGCATAACCCTCCCTATAAGCCTAGAACCAAGCTAGATAATTATTAATCCCCCATAATCACTACATATAAGGAGAAATAAGTGCATTAGCAGAAGTAAAAAGAAGATGCTGATATATTTTACCATTATTAGGGACATGCAAGTTGGTATTCCTCTAAATCATACCTACCTTCTGTACTTGTCTAATTCCCCACTCGATGAGGACTTATTTGAGCTCTCTTATTAATCAATTAGAGTTTAGTAAGAACATGTCCCCCCAAATATCATGTGTAAGATAGTCTGTATGCATATTCCAAACTTTTGTAAATTTTTTTAAGGCCTTAATCATTTTAATATCAATTTATTTTCATTTTAAAAAATATCTCTTTGTTTTTGTTAATATTATTTTTAAAATATATTTATATAAATAATAACCGTAATTAATATAAGAAAAGATCTTTTAATTTTCATATAGATATAAAATTAAGAATAATACAAAGAATTTAAAACATTATAACTGATTATGTCAAAAGTGAAAACATTATATAGTAAGAATAATATAGGTCCATAAGTATAACAATAAGAGTTTGTGCCAAAGAACACAAAAAAGTAGGAACAAAACCTTAAAAAAACACTTACAATTAAACGTTTTATATTTTTAACATATACATCAAATATAAGTTAAACTAAAAGAAAAGAAAAAAAACCTAAAAATTCATTTAATATATGATTCTAACTTTCATTTGGTACTAAGTCCTTATTATTAAAAGGAGTCTCATCATCTAAACTATTCAAATTCATTGCAATACATGATATGTCAATAGATTCAATTACCTTGATCATATCAATCTTTTAGGGGATTAGGTTTTTGAGGAACCAAGTTTTATAAATAAGAGTAACTTGGGGGATAATATAAGTTAAACTAAAAGAAAGGAGAAAAAATAAAAAAAAAACTGAAAAATCATTTAAGACATATCTGCTTAAATCATATGACTCTAACTTTCATTTGGTACTATGTCTTTATTATTAAAAGGAGTCTCCTCATCTAAAGTATTCAAACTCATTACACCATATGATATGTCAATACGTTCCTATCCAAAATTATCTCCTAAGTCACTCTTATTTATAAAATTGGTTCCTTAAAAACCTAATCTCATAAAAGATTGATATGATTAAGGTAATTGAATCTATATGACTATTTGTTCTAATAAGATCTCTAATAAACAATAAAATTAAATTATTAAAAATTTATGAGAAATTATATTCAACTTAATAATAGTAATAACTTATCTTTCTCGAAGCTCAATTTATATAAAAATACCAAATCATTTAATCTTTTATATTGCAATCTATTTCTTTTTTAGAATTGATAAAGTCAAATGTGTTATAATTCTTTTCATACCCAATTACAGTCACACATTGACTAGGAATTCTAATTGTAAACCTTTTCAATTATGGAATACTACTTTCAAATTGATCCCACTAAGCAACTATATGGCAATAAAAATAATTTTATAAACAAAATAAAGTAATGATTAATTTTAAAAAAGTAATAGAAGTGAAGAAGTGTATACTTGGATTAAGTCTGTCCTTTTGTCTTTGTAATGGGCTTCCCAAAATCACTACACACATCCTTGTATGCCTCTATTTGGAGCTATAAAGATCTTACATCTTCATATGTAATTTTTTTTTGAAAAGTAAATAATAATATAATTTAGAATAGCTCAATGTGAGCTAAAAATATGAAATGAAATTTTGTGTTTAAAGCAACAGTAGGATTACGTTAGACTAATACTGCTTGAGTGCATAATTGGTCATAACTTTTGAATTCAATAGTAGCTTGTTGCATCCTCTACCTTGAGAGCCAATTAGGGCTTATTGACCTATCTATGTTCCTTATAATTGCAACTTACCTAATCTTATTCAAGAGCTTTTGACAGATGATGGTGGGGTAGGTTTTATCACCCGTAAATATTCTGTTGTTTCTTTCAAACCATGTAGTATAAACAATAGCTCTAAATGCAATTCTAAACTTGATAAGTTCTTGATTGACTATATATTAGCTCCTTAATGCTTAGTAATTAATGTTATGATGTTAGCTCCTTAATGCTTAGTAATTAATGTTATGATGCACTTAAGGTACTTATTTTGGTTTTTATTTTATTTTAGCTTAAGGTACTTACTTTGGTTTATATTTTATTCTAGGTATAAACGGAGGAAGAAGAACCAAAATGAGCTAAAAAGTATTTTTAGAGAGCTATGAGGAGTTAAACTTCATCTTTCTAATTCAAAGGGGATATTGAGGCTAATGAATATGTTTAGGCACTGATTAATTTAGTGATTTTGTTTTTAACTCTCCTTTATAATTGATTATGTTATTCTACAATTAATTTTTTGGATTTATGTATCAATGATTTAAATTGTTTAAGTTGATTATTCATGTATGAACTTATTACCAGAATCTAGATTATAATACATAATCCTTGTAACTCTGATTCACTCATGCTAAACTAAGGTCATGCATCATTAAGGATAACATACCACAAATGACCTAAGCTTATGTGATTGTTGCCTATATTAACCTATTTTCCTATTCTGTAAAGTGGTTGTCATACTAAATCTAGAGAGTTTATTTTAGATTGTCTGATAGCTAGATCTAATTAAATAACTTATTTTAATTTGATATAACCTAAGAGAAAATTGAGATTAACATATCTTATTGTTAATCTACAATTAATAGTTTTGAAGAGAGGTACAAGAATAATATGACAATTGAGTGAACACATTCTTATAAAGGATGATATTCAACCAAAAATTGGATTCGAAATCTATTGATTAATTTTAACAATTTTGTACTATTTGATTTGTTTTACCCTTAATAGTTTAATTTTACTTTATTTGTTAATTGAATTCAACCAAACCCCCTCCTTTAATGAATCAATAAAAATTGGTTTATTTTTTTAAAAGTTAAATACACACTCTCTATGGTTAGAATCTTTGCTCACCACTACTACTAATTTAGCTATGTAGAGTTAGGTTTCATTTTTTAGTGTGTATGATACACATCAAGAATTTTGACGCTATTATTGCAGAGTGAAGTGATTTAGTTTTTTCTTTGATATTAATTGATGTTTTGTGTATATATTTGTTTCAGTTTCTATACTTGTTTATGAAATTTTTAATATTTTGTTAGTGTTTATGCATGGTAGTGGCGAGATCTCCTCATTAAGACCTTATAAATTTTGATCCCAAAATTGGAAGGAGATTGTGAAGGCTACATAAGGAAAACAAAGAAACTATAGGAATAGAGCAAAGAATCAATTCGAAGAAGCTATGACCAATCCAAGAACTCTAAGAGAGTTGGCTGCCCTATATTTTACTTAAAAGCCTTTATGCATTAATTTTAAAAATATTGTTGAACATATTAGTTTTGAGCTTAATTCTTGATTGGTACATCTTTTGCCTAGTTTTTATAATCTTATAGGTGAGGATGCTCAAATGAATGTCAAAGAGCTCGATGTGATCTGTTTTAGTATGAAACCTCTAGGGGTGATAGAAGAGCATATTATGTCAAAGGTTTTTTTATTTTTCACTAAAAGATGCAACAAAAAATTGTCTTTTTAATTTGCTTACAGGGAGTGTGAGCACATGAATCGAAATTAAGAGGCTATTTTTGGAGAAGTATTTTCCAACTTTAAAGACATTCAATATAAGGAAAGATATTTGTGGGATAAAACAATAATATGGAGAATCCCTTTACAAGTATTAGGAATGCTTCAAGAAGTTATCGGTCAGCTGCCCCTATCATAACATCGCAAAACAATTCCTTATTTAATACTTTTATGATGGATTATTGCCTATGGATAGGATCTTAGTAGATACATCAAGTGGTGGAGCATTATGTAAAAAGACTCTCATAAAGTTTATAACTTTAATCGAGTGTATGATTGTAAACAATCAACAATTTAACATTCACAATAATGTTCATCAGGAAAATGAGGTAAAAAATTCATCCATAGAACATCATTTCCATAAACTAACATCCTTTGTTTTACAAATTGTTGTAGGACAGGCACATGTGAAGGCCTATGGGATATGTACAAATACAAACCATTCAACAGATAGGTATCCAACTCTACAAGATAGAAACATAGAATATGTCAATGTTGTAGGAGAAATTTTTTTCCCATCAATACAACCTATATTTCCAAACCTATATTGTAGGTTGGAGAGATCACTTGAACCTGACTTGTTAAGAGAATAAGCAGCCAAATTACTTCCTAAACAGGCGTAGGGTGCACAATAATTTCAAATGAGACCGTAAGCCTCCTTCTCTACATCAAGTACATCACTGGAAGTTATGATTAAGTCTCTTGCCACTAACACTTTACAATTCCATCGAGATGTAAAGTAGTTTCAGAAAGAGATAAGATCTCAATTCCAAAAGACTAGGACTAGGATCCAATTTTTGGATAAATAGATTAGCTAAATGACAGTGACTATCAAACATTTAGAAGCCTAAAATGGAGGAAAACTGTTATCACAACTTGAGATAAATATGAAGAATGTTAGTGTAATCACCTTAAGGAGTGGTAGGAAGCTTAAAGATCTTGAGATGACTATACAAAGGGTGGCTAGTGAAGAAGAAACTGAGAAGGAGCTTAAACGAGAAAGGTATATATCATCTAGCTTAAAGGTAAATGTTGAATCCCTAATTATTGTTAAATCTAAACCTCCACCTTTTCCTAACAGGTTAGCAAAGTCAAACAAGAAGGATAAGGATAAAGAGATTTAGGAGACTTTTCAGAAGGTTAAGGTGAATATAACACTATTAGATTTAGCATGCGTCCCAACATGATGTCTACATTCCTACTATTGTGGTAAGGCTAGTACCATTAATTACTTATGATCAAACCACTAACCTTAGCATCCTAGATCACCACCAGCTTTAGGTTTTGTAACTCCATGAATTTGTAAAGAGGTCCCTTTGTATGCCAGTTGTCAAACTAGAACATTGTATTTTCCCCATTCCCAATCTTATTGATAATCAGATTCTGCATCCACTGTCTTGTCTTCAGGATTTGTTTAAAGTTCTAGGTCATATTCTGTTTAATCTCTAACTTCCAAATGCTGCTCTTTTTAATGTATTGTGGATCTACTTCACCCAAATATCGTCTTCTTACTAATAACCTCTACAAGTTGTTGGCCTGACTTACTATATTCAACAATCTTATTAAGCGTATATCTAAGCCCCCTTGATCTTTTGATTTACACATTGTGTTCCAGCTAACTTTTGTCGTATTATTTCCCTTAACTAATCCCTCCCACAAAAAATCTTCTCAGTTTTTTTATCAATCTCCTTTAACACACTCTTTGGTAGTGATATGTAGTTGATCTAATAGCTTGCTAAATTGCTAAGGATTGTCTAGACCAATTGTAATCTTCCCTTATAACGCACAAACTTATTACACCAATGATTGATTCTGCCATCAAAGGAGTCCATTAATGGTCTACATTCAGCAACTGTGACTCTTTTTTTATGTAATTTGTACCCCCAGGTACTTTATAGGAAGATTTCCATGTTGCAACCCTTTCTCCATAACTTTAGAAACAACTTCACTGTTGGTATTTGAAGATAGGTAAAAGCAACTCTTACTGAAATTGTTTTTTAGACCTGATATAACTTTAAAGTCCTCCAGTGATTGCATGTGTTCTTTTATTAAATGCTTTTCATCCCTATAACAAATTAACAAATTGTTTACAAAATTTAGATGTTTTACTTTGTTACTTCTGTATTTATGATGACATTAAAATTCTGAGCAATTTTTCACATTTCTTACAATAGTGATTGATAGTATCTCCATACATTTACCTGTTTTTAATGTAGCAGGACTATTTGAAAATACTGTTAACTTTTGTTAAGCTACTGTTTGTGGGGTTTACCCTAAGGAGCGTTTGACATTTTAATGCTATAAATTTTTAGGCCACAGTTCACTAGTTATTAACCTAATGAGCTTTCTTGTTTTCTACTATGAAATCTTTATATGTGAGCCTATTTTCACTAGTTTATAACTTATTTCAATTTTTTTATACTTTGTCTTTTTCCTAAGTCATAGTTCATCATTTGATAGACGTAGTGAGTTTTCTTTTTTTTTTTCTCTAAGTTTTATCTAGATTGGCATTTTTTTGACAATTTTTTGTTGATGAACTTTGAGTTGGAATTTCAAGCTATTGTTTCTTAGCTCTGCCCTTAAAAGGAAACTTCCTCAACTTTTTCCTATTTTTTTCTTTTTGATCCTTTTTTATCTTACTTTCATTTTTTTCTTTTTTTTGATGAAATAATCAAATTTAAATTTTTTTAATACCAGAGTTATAGTAATTTTTTTCGAGATTAGCATAACATACATGTAGAAAATAAAGCAACAAATTTATTAATATACTTTTGAGAAACCTTTTCTTTGTTTTTTTTGTCAAAGCCAATGAGACAATTAACATAATAAATGTCTTTATTTGAAATTAATAGTGTTTTTGGTTAAATTTATGTTCTTTAGTGTTACAATCAACATCTTGGTTTTCCATAATGAATCAACAATGATTTAATCATGTGGGACTATCATCTGGAAGAAGTTATAGAAGTATAAACATTAGAAACTTGGAGAAATTCATGACCATTCTCCATAGGATTATGTGGTAACTTATTTAAGGATCCAGTGAAAGCCTCCTTTTTCTTTTATCATTTTAATCATCAAAAGATTATAGAAGAAGATTTTTTCATTACTGTTGGTTCTAAAGTCAAAAATACTAGCTTTAAGGGAATTGATACAATGTGCCGATTTCTAGCATAGTAGGTCTAGAGATAGCTAGAACAAATATGTAAACATTGATGGAACAAACCATGTTAACATTCAAGGAAATTGGTAAAAAGATGTTACTAGAAATTAATAGCTTGATACTGAAGGGAATTGATATGTTGATGCATGTGGAAATTAAGGTGTTAATGTTGATGGAAATTGATAGGCCAATATAGGAGGTACCACGATCTTGATATATATTAAATCAAGGTGGTGATGCAGCAAAGGTTACTTATGCTCTTAAAGTATTATGATAAGGCTCCTTCTCAATTGGAGACATACCTTTCGCTATTTTCTCCATTCTGATCTCAAACCATATGCACTAAATTTTCCTTAGTTCCTCTAGTTATGATGGTTCCATCAATCCTTAAACAAGAGTTTCATTTTTCACTCTTTTCTCCCTATTTTGAGCTATGATTATTGGCACAAACAATTAACTAAAAACATATGCCTATAGACATATGGCTATACTTAAAAATGAATAATCGCTTAAATAAGAAAATAAATATAAAGATGCATGATAACTTAGATAACTAAACTTGACAAAGTCCTTAATTATCATTAAAAAACTAATGCTTTTTAGAAATAAAAAAATGAAATGATTAACCTAAACTCTATTACCTACACTTTATATCATTCAGTTAACACTAATTCTACTTAGGGGTATCATCTTTTGCTCCCATATTTTTTTCTTCTTATAGGCTTTCAGTAGGTAATGGCTTCATCTTGATTTTAAATATTGATAGATTTATAATTTCTATAACCAAAATCTTGTCAAAATTATGTTCAAATTAGATTTTAAAAAACATGAAGTAAAATTTGTTTGCCAAACATGGGAATTTTTATTTAAAACCCCAAAAATAAAAAAAAAATTAAAAATTAAAATGGTTTTTAAAACTTCTTAAATAAGAATCTTATTACTAGAAGGATGCCATGTGATTTAAAACAAAATTCAAAAGCAAATGCCCCTACGTTTATTGAAATCATGAAGTATAAAAAATTGTTGAATATAATCATAGATGAGACAACCTATCTAGTGATGTATAAGCTTCTACTTTAGTTAATAAAATTCTTTCAATTTCTAACAAAATGAAAGATAGTTTAATTCTCTTTTATGTACTTTAAAGTTTGGCATCCCTTAAATATTTAGATTATGAGTGAGTTCCACGTTGACAATCACTCAACTTAAAGAAATAATGTTATATTACTAAAGATTGTGTAGAAACCTGAAAAATGATAGGTCTAAAATAACCAATATGAACTAAATTATTCCTTCCATCTGCTCAAGGTTTTGATCCTAAATGAGAGGAAGGAATAAATGTGGACAGTTAGACCATGCATATTGAGCACCATTTTAGCCTAAGATCTTATAGGAAAACATGCACAATTTTTTTAGCTCACTCTATAAATATACGCACATACACATACACTTATATGCTTATGTATCATGAAGGGAATAACCAAGGATTTCTTAAAATTTTACTTTTTTTCTATATGTTTTTATCCCATCAATTGTCCCAAGATGTCAAAGACTTGGAAAAGCCCTTTGCACGATTAAGCATGGCCGTGCATGATCCAACCCTCTGGCCCAATTGTCCCAGAGACTTTCTAATTCGTTGCTTCTTCAAGCACGATCGTGCATAACTAGACATCATTCTCCAAAATTTTCTTCATATTTTCTTCTTTTTTTTTTTTGCTTCCACTCATCACTAAACACATCAACAACCCTTGAAACATACAATAAAGATTAATTATTTCCTTTCACATAAAAACACTAGCAAGAACATAAATCTAATTTCTAAATACATGATTATTCTTTAAGAAAACACTAAATCACACTCTTAACACCTAGAAAATGTGTTATGATTCACATCTATCAGTAATTCTTCGTATTGACTAATAAATAAAAAGGGAAATGATTCTTAAGAAAATTAATAGAGCCTTAGTCAATGATACATGTCTTTTAATTTTTCCAAAACGCAAGGCTTTGCTTTCAAGTCTTAAGTTTTCATATCACACTCCTATGCTCATCCAAAACTTGTTTAATGCTTAGAAACGATTTTCTCCTTTTAGATTTTAAAACTTTGTTTACTAAACTTGAGGAATTTATAGATGTAGTGACCAAGGTAATGGCCACAACTTTTGAGGGATATAAAATGTATATTTGTATGAGTAAGCTTCAATAGGTTTAGAAGGCATTAAAGACACTCAACAAAAGAATGGGCTCTAATACTTCAAAGGAAGTATTAAAACCTAAGGAAAAACTTGAATGCACTTAGGGATATTTATATCTTAGTCCTATTGATGAGTCATTACAAGAAGAAGATAAAAAAAGGATGTAATAAATTATGTCAAGCTATTGATATCAATTATTCACTGATGAAGTCAAGATAAAAAATAAGCTACCTCAAATAATGTGATAAAAACACGTCTTTTTTTCATAAATCGGTGTTGGTTCAATATAGTATGAATAGAGTCACCTCTATTACAAATGAGGTTGGATGAATATATGGTACCAAATAGGAAATTCATAGAGATTATTCTCTAAAACAATAGGTGCCCTTACATAAGCTACTTTTGTAGTTAGTAATTTAAAATCCTTCATCTATGATCAACTTTCTACTATTGAAATGAAGAATCTTACTTATCCCTTCTTAGCAAGAAATGTAGGGCCATCCTTCTTCACTCTCAATCTAGACTTCAACAAGGCTTTTGATTTCTTAAATTGGAGTTTCATCATTAATTTTAATTTTAGAAATTAATTTTAATTTTATAAAACAAATTTTCTAAAATTTAAATTAGGAATAAATATAATTATTAATCTTAATCTCATAAAAATAATTAAATAGATTTTTAAATTTAAAACTCTTTTAAATTATTAATTTAATATAGGTTATTCAAAACTGGATTACTCCTAATCCAAGAACCAAATAAGATTAAATCTTAGTTTAGGATACATTATTCCAATAACCAAACACTCCTTATTCAAACTTTGGATTACACTAATCCATTATCCAAACAATCCTATTTAAAACTTAGATACATTATCTTAGTTTCTAAATGTAACTTATTTCATTCCTAGAATAAGTTTAACCCAATTGTCAACACCATCCATCTTCATCAAATTACTCCCAAAAAGTGACTTGTCGCTGCCACCTATCGAGAGCTGCTCCAAGAGAAGCATAGCACATCAATAGTAGGAGCTACTTCTAAATGTTATTTAATAGTGCCCAACAACTTCACATGTTGGCATTGCCACTTATCCTCACCACTGTATCTCTATGTAATTGTAAGGCCTCAACATATACCCTAGAAGTATTATTGCATGTCTATGGTGTATTAAGAAGTGAACATAACAAATGAATTAAGTGCATCTAAGTATAGTAAGAGACATAATGGTACTTAATGTAAAAGATTAGGATAAATGGGTAATTTTTTCGTTTCAACATGAACATACCTTTATGATTTGGCTATATCTTAGTCTGTAGACCTCCAAATTGTTAAGTCAAAATGACTTTACTTAGATTAATTTTGATGTATAACAAAGAGAAAAACAAACGCAGACAAAGCAATACAGACGAAGCAAAAGAAGAGAAATAGACGCAGACGCAAACGAAAAGAGAAAGACAGACGCAGACGCTGACGCTAAGAAAAATAGACGCAGACGCAGACGCAGACGTAGACGCAAACGCAAACGCAAACGCTAAGAAAAACAGACGCAGACGCAAAAGAGGAAAACAGACGCAGACGCAAAAGAGAAAAACAGACGCAGATGCAGACACAAAATAAAAAATAGACGAAGACGTGAATTAAAAAACAGACGCAGAAGAAGAATTGAAAAGCAGAAGCAAGAGTCAATTCGGGTTAGTTACAGAACTCAACTGATTAACCGTTTCTTTTAAAGATTCAAGAAACAAGATTCAAGAAGCAAGAATCCA
>JANJEY010000007.1:17339924-17354530 GCA_024703695.1 Erythroxylum cataractarum | reverse complement strand
TTTAACAAAGTAAAAATTCCTCTTACCTTAATTCTTCATCAATTTCGGATTTTCTTGGCTCATAATGGAGCTCTCATCTTCCTCCACCTTTTTCTCTCTTGAATCATCTTAAAATTCTTCTTGAAAACTCATAAAAATTGAAACCCTAACCTCTTTTCGTCTTTCTCCTTTCTCTCCATTCGAAAGCTCCTTCTTCTCTCTTCTTTCTTCCTTCCTAAATTCGTGCCTTGCTTCCCCCCTTAAACGACAGCCCAACGTCACTTGCATTTTAATGAATGCAAAAAGACCCAATTGCCCTTCCTTAAAACCCTTAAAACTTAACACTTTAAGCGATCTTTCAAATTTGCTCCTAAAATTTATTTTAATTCATGCTTACTTTAGGACATTTTTCTAATCATCAAATTGAAGGAATTTGCTAAAACCTCCTTCTAGAGAAATGTTCCTCATAGTCTCAATTTCATAACGCCACCAAAATCATTTAATTTGGTGCACTACTATAAAAGTTACACTTCCAACATTCCGGACTATGCTTATGCTAAAACACTTTCCAACACTTTACTTGCATCCAAAAATTGGCATTCTTAATGACTACATTGAAACTCGAGTCCTTCAAAAAATTTGTAGCCCTATTTCTTAGTTTAATCCAAATCAAGAATCACCTCATTTGGATGATTAGAACAAAAGTTATAGCCAAAATACTTTCAGCTCTTACTGATATAAGACTGAACACTAAACTCGACTTCAATTCAAAAATTGAAAGTTCTAGAGTCCGAATTAAAATTCAGTCCCTTCAGATAACTTGTGCGCCATACCTCTAGTTTATTTTGCAACAAGAATTAATTTAATTGGAGCTCTACAGATTGAGAATTTACCAAAATACTGAACCATGTTCAAAAAATTATCCAACTCAAACACTTTAACCAATCTTCTCTCTTTGATTCAATCAATCTTTTTCAATTTAATCTCAAAAATCACAAATTTTCATGGAGAGATTGAGGGATGTCTTAGAAATCTAACAGTTCAAAAATCAAGTCAATCAAATGTTGGACGGAAAGGTTATAAGCAAAAGAATAAAAAATGGTTGGATTGGGAAAAATCACAAAAATCACAAAAATCCCAAAAAATCTCACATGTCCGCTCGCGGTCGAGAGCTAGCTCCCTCTTTTTTCTACTTAATAAAACCGATTTTTTTAAAAATTCACAACTCTTGATCCTGAACTCCAAATTTGATAAATTTGGTATCAATATAAATCTCAAAGGAAGCTCTACAACTTCTTTGAAGAATTTGCAAATCAATTCCGTCTCTCAAGGGGTCAAAAATTTACTCGAATTTTCTGTCCCTCTTAATGCCTCCCTAAACAATAGCTCAACTTTGAAAATTTCTATCTTTCAACTCCAAGGTCCAAAAATGTCATACTTTATATCAATGGAAAGAAAAAAAAACAACCTACAACTTTCATGAAGGATAGAAAAATCAATTTGACCTCTAATGAAGTCAAAAATCCCTTCAAAATTTCTGTCCACTAATGATCATCCCAAACAGTAACAAAAACTTATAAAACTCATAACTTCCTATTCCAAGGTCCGAAAATTCCATACTTTACATCACTGGAAAGATCAAAACATAATATAAAACTTTCACGAAGATTATAAGAGCAAATTCATCCTCTATATAGATCAAAAATTTAATCAAAGTTACTGTCCAATTACTATCATCCTAAACAATAACACAATGTCTAAAATTCATAACTTCATATTCCATTGCCCAAAAATTCCATACTTTATGTCAATGTAAAGATAAAAACACAAGATAAAACTTTCAAGAAGAACTTAAAGGCCATTACCTCTAAATAGGTCAATTTTTAATCAAAGATTCTGCCAGAAATTTGTCATCCTATATCATATCCAAACTTCACAATTTCACATCTTTCAAGCACGGTACACACAAATGTACACTTATGGACATTTTCAAAACAAATCAAAATAACCTTAACTTCGAATGGTCATAACTTTCAATCCCGATATCAAAAAATTTCATACTTTAAGGAGATAGAAAGCTTTCAACATAAGCTACAATTTTCATGAAGATCATTTGATCAAAATCTGCCTAGATCAAGTCAGAAAATTTCACAAAGATTTCAGCCCAAAAAATCAACTATGTTACTGTTCATCCCCAAAAAGTCAAACTTGCAATTCCCTAAAATTTCACACTTTTATTATTCATTTCTTGCTTTTCAATTCCATTTAAAGCAATTTATTCACTATCAATTTCATAAATTTCATAACACATACTAATTTACTCAAAATGTCGAAGTCATCACTTTTTCTTTCATTTCACTCTAAAACACCTACAACATATACATACTCAAAAACACCCATTTAATTTCATTTACTATTTCTAAATTTCACTTAAAGATCGGGGTCCAACAATTAAGACACAGGGGAATGAAATTAATTTATAAGATTGTAGGCCAATGTGGGAAGTAAAGGAAAAAGAAAGACCAATATGCAATTTTTCTAAAGTTAACACATGGACCAATTGGATTAAAGCATCTGTGACCAATAAAAAAAATCATGTGTGTCCAGTAGGAATTAAGCATATGTGTGAGTCTTAAAAGTTCTAGAATGGGGACGTGGAGAGGGTAGATGCACGACATTTTAGGGGTTCTAAGTTCAGAATTTTCTCCTCTCCATTTCACCTTCTTCATCCCATCATTTTTCATGTAAGAAATCAAGCCAATCTTAGTTAGAAATCAAGGTAAAAGTTAGGGATTTTCTCTTCAACTTTATCTCTTCTTACTTTGCTTATGAAGGAATGAAATTATATGGTTGGAAGTAGGATTTAGAGGTATATTTTTGGTGTTTCTAGATAGTGAGTCAAGCAAAGCCAAAGAGGAAGGGAAGGAAAGGTAATAGAAGAACTATTTTGTCAATTTTGAGGTTTGGGACTACAATTAGTCTAATTTCTCTTTGTGTGTATGTTTAAATGATTATAAAGATTCATTTGGATTTGGAGTGGCTTTGGGATGGTAATTTGGTGTTATTTTTGTGTTATCTTGCGTAGAATTGGTTGTATATGACAAGAGAGTATTGTGATTCTGTCTAGGGTTTACTTGAATCAATTACATTGTTTGAGTCATAACTCAGCCTACAGACTTCCAAATTATGTGATTTTAGTTGCATTGAAACCTAAGACAGAAGAGACTTTGACTTAATTATGGCTCTATGACCTTAGAAATTGAGATTGAATATGGTGACCTGATGCTATCCCTATTTTGGAGTAACTTATGATATTTTGCCTATATCTCATGATTTAGAAATCCAAATGGTCTAATTGTTAGTGTTATAGAAACTATAGACATAGAGAAAAAAATGTCTAGAAGACCTCCAAACCTAGTTCTGACTTTTTCATCTTAGGGAACAAGTAGTGGTATGAATGGAGACAATGTCTGTCACAAATGTGGCATTGTTTTTGTTTCTGATTTCCATCGCATATTATGAATGTGTATGAAAATTTTCAAATACCTAGAAATAAATGAAATAGGGCTTACCACATTTGAATTGGGATAGTGAACATTGGAATATAAGATTGAGCATAAGGCATTCTAAGAAAAAAATTATATGTACATAAATGATTTGTATACATATTCATTGCTTATATGTGTATAGCATGATTATACAAGTCTGATTTTGATACCCTTTTAATGGTGGTAAGCCATGAATTGCATGTAAAAATGCAAATATAGATTTTATGACTTGAAACATATTTCATATGATTTGTTAATATATGAATTGTGAAATTTGTAAATGGTTAAAGGAAATGTTATAATGTCTGCTTTATTGTCATGGTTGTGGATAGATAGACACGCCTATAAGGTTACAGTGCAGCTGCTACAGTTTGACACCACCTGTGTCCACAGTTTGATACCTTCGAGTATCCACAGTTTGATACCTTTAGGTATCCACAGTTTGATATCTTTGGATATCCACAACACCTGTTGTCCACACCCATAGAAAATGTGTTGGGCTAACACAGAAAGTAACATAAAGAGATATAAATAAGAAGTACAATATGACAATATAAATAATCGATATATGAATGAGCATTTGAAATTGTATTGATAATTTGTATCAATAAGTGTTGAATATCAATGTTTGAGTTTTGAAGGTGAATTTATGGTATATGAAAAAAAATATTGAAGCATGTTTGCATTATTTATTTGATTAAGTATACCATCATTATTTATATTTATGTGATGTTCATGAATGTATGTACTTGGTGACTGTTGTGAGTGGTCATCCAAGTAAAATGTTTCCCCACTAAGCTTTCAAGCTTCGCATAGGTGTTAATCCATGTAGGTCCAAGTTATAGGAGTGAGGTATAAGGAACATTTATACAGACCAAGGCCAACAAATAGAAGAAAATATACTTTTGAAAGGTGTTATTAGTTAAAGATGATTGTACATGTAATGGTTAAAGGAAGTTGTATGTTTTCTTTTATATTACCATGTAAATGTAAAAATGTTTTACTATTGTTAACTAATAATGTTAAGGATTTGGGAGTTTTGTAATATATAACGCCCCATATTAGGGGTTAGAATATTAAGGAATTTCAATGCATGGTATGCTTGACATAATTGAGTTTTTGCTTATTTGTGCATATACATTCTTGGACTCATACCAATATTTGTGCATGCATTTATGACATTTTGGGTCATGACACTTCAGGTCAAATTGAGTTGTTAATGTGAATAAAATGTGATTTGGCGATTTTGGTAATATTTCAGGTATTTCAAAATTTTGATGAATTATGGATTAATTGTCTTTGATTATTAAATTGGTGTGTATTATTATTAATTCTGCATTTTTGGAGACATTTGGGATGTTTTAGAAAGCTATTGAAAATTTGAGGTAATTTAGATTAAGAAAAATAAAGAAAATAAGAGACAAATTATGGAGTGACAAATGGATCAATGAATGTGTGACATTTGGACAAATTACTAAGCAACAAGTGGTAGCCTTACATTGATGACAAATGGGCTACATGCAAGAGTGACATGTGTCAAGCCTTAAAGAGAGATACCTAGGCATTAGGAGAAGTGTTTCTGCAGCCCTCTTCTTGCTTTCACCAAAAGTCTTTTGCTTCACAAAAGTTTCCCTTTGTTGTTTATCATCGAAGACACCATCTTGCTCACTTATGAACATTAGCTTTTAGATAATCTGGAAAGGTTATACCTTGTGAAGTTTTCTGTCACTAGAGGTTTTAATTGTTGCATAAAATCCCCTATTTATCCATCACCGAAACTAGTTGTTTGCTCTCCTAAGTTCTGGAAAATTTCTAAAGAGAGAGAAGCATAATCAAGTAAGTTTTATGATAGTGTAAATGATTTCTCCTGAGATTTTAATATTTGTAACTGGATGCATGTGTAAATGGAGTACATTTTCATGCTTGTGGATTGCTGCATGCATAAATGGTGTTGATGCATGTGTGGTTGGTGATGGAAGAAGCAGATTCGGAGATGTGTATAACTTGGAGAAAGTTTGAAGTGAGATGGATTTAGGATATGCAGAATTTTACTGAGAACATTTTAGTATGGGAGTTTTAGATAGTGGAGAAGAAAGTTATGGTCCTTAAGAGTGAAGATGTTTAGGAGCATAGATGTATCGTCTGTAAAGACGTATCGTCTGTGATAACATCATTCGTGTAACATCTCGATATCCATATTAAGGCTAAAATAGTAATTTATGAGAAAATATTGTAAAATTAGGAAAATGTACGTCAAGCATAAGTTAATTGTGACATACACATTTATTTTGCACATTTATATGATTGTATATGCATTCATTGGCATTTTCGGATAAATTGGTTTATAAATGGAAATTGTGGATTTAATTGGAGTGTATGAAATGTAATTTGGCAATTTTTGTACATTTCGGGTATTTTGCAATTTTTGGTGAATTATTTTGAGCTGAGAATTTATTTGGTGATAATAGTTATTATTTCAAAATTTTTGGTGAATTGTGGATTAATTATCTTGAAAATTAAATTTGGTGTGTAGTAGATATTTTGGAAATTTATTTAAAAAATGAGGTATTTTAGACTAGGAAAAATATTGAAATAAGGGATAAATAGAAGTGTGACAATTGGAGTAGAAATTAATTGAAAAATTGACAAATTATGGAGTGACAAATGGATAAAATCACATGTGACATGTGGACCTATATCTATAAGACAAATGGTAGCTTATCTAGTGGACAAGTGGAAGACATGCATTGGAGAAATGTGTTGAAGCACTAATAAAACACCTAGGCAAATAAATAAAAAAAGAAAAGTTTTACAATCATTTTTGTTTGGTTTCACCGAAACCATCCACTCCCATTTTCCCTCCTATTTGCTCTTCCCCTTTTCTGGAATTTTGTTGAACTATAAACAAGTAAGTTACATTGATGTTTTAAATGTTTTAATAGATGCATGTATGAATGGTGTATGTTTTCATGGTTGTAAATAAATGCTTGCATGAGTTGTTGTAAGAGGAAGCATTTCGGTGAAGAGAGCATGGAGGTTGGAGTTTGAATTTTGAATCTTGGATTCTTGGTTTGTTGTAAGTTGTTGGGTTAAAAAGAGGATAGGAAAGTTGGTTTATGCAATGGATGCAGTAGTTAGAAGGTGAAAAAGTGGGAAAAAATCTGGGTTTTTGTTGAAGAAAATTAAAGTTTTGCGTGTTAGAGAGAGAAAATGGTTGTGGTTACATGTATGGGTTAAAAACTAGAGTTTTTCATTGAACAACCTTCAGTCTTTTGTCTATAACTTTTTCATCCGAACTCCAAATGACTTGAAACTTAGACCAATAGATTCCTAAGAAATTTTTATTTCTCTCCATAAAAATTTAGAGTTATCTAAATTGATTTGAAAGTGATTGATAGGATGAAAGTGTGGAAGTCTGCTGGAATGTTATGAACTAGAAATGTTCATGATCATGCTTTGGTTCTCAAATTATAACTTGAGATTTAGATTTCTGAATGAGTTCTTTTTTTATTCATATTAAACTAGAGATATATTTCTACAATTTTTGTGAAGATGTAAAATTTTAATTATGTCTCTATGATTTTCAAAATTGGCATGTAAGTGAGTTGTAACTTAAGCTGAAGCACTGTTAGGGACAGAAATCATGTCCTGTGATTATTGAATAAACTGTATTGATTTGGGCCGAATTAGGCTGAGTTGTCTTCATCAAAGTTATGACTTATTCCCTTAACTTTAAATTGGTATAAAGTTTGTAATTTTTTGATATCTGAGCTGAAACATATGAGTTATACAATTAGAGGGTATGATCATGTACTGGCTAAAAGTTCAATATGCACAGTCTGTGGTATTTTGTGCATAACTCATTAAATTCTAAATCAACTTGAATGATCTTGTAGGCGTTAGAAACTTAAGACACTTTAGAAAAACTTTCCAGAAGGAAGTGTTGCTTAATTTTGTCATTTGCCCTATCAGATTAATTATGCAAAGTTGATCCGAAATTATATGGGTAGAAAATCTGAAGTGTCCAATTAAGTTTGTAATGGATTTCACATTTACTTTATTATGGTCCAATTTATAAATAAAAATGACGTTAATGAGGCTTTGATATCCGAATGATTTGTTGATAATGATCGCAATAGAGTACCCCGGAATTGTCATTGAACATGTATTGTGCATGCTTTCTATACTTTGATATGCATAAAATAACACTTGTACATTTGTGCAAAAATGTGATATTTGTGAATGTATTTTGTATATTTAAGAGGAGCATATTGGATGCCAGTCAGACATTACCAGACCATCCAAGCAATAGCTTATTGGTGCGTACTGTGAGTCAACCTAGATGAATTTCTTGGGATTGATTTAATTTGATTTGTTAAGTTTCCAATTATTGAATTGTTGTGATTGTTTCTGAATTCCGGACTTAAAGTCCGAGGAGTATATAGTTGGGTATGTATTGGAAGTGCCTGATTGCCTTGAGGTTCTGAAGGATTAATTTGATTTGATTTTGCCAAATATTGAATTGTTGCGATTATTTATGAATTCCAGAATCAAAGTCCAAGGAGTTAAATAGTTGGGTATGTATTAGAAGTGCTTGATTGCCTTGAGGTTCTGAAGGATTAATTTAATTTAATTTTTCCAAATAATGAATTGTTGCGATTGTTTATGAATTCCAGACTCAAAGTCCAAGGAGTTAAATAGTTGGGTATGTATTGGAAGTGCTTGATTACCTTGAGATTCTGAAGGGCTAATTTGATTTTATTTTGCCAAATATTGAATTGTTGCGATTGTTTATTAATTCCGGAATCAAAGTCTGAGAAGTTAAATAGCTGGATATATGTATTGGAAGTTCAGAGGAGTTATCCAATTAGACCATTTGGAGTTCAGCCACTGCAAATGAGCATGAATTAGGGGTCGAGATCAGTTTGCACCTGCTTATGTCTTTAGTATTTTTTCATTTTCGAATTATGTTCCAAAAAAAATTGTATTAAGTGTATGTGATTGAATTGGTAACAAAATAAAATTATGATCGTAAGTTTTCTTTTGTATCTGAAATGGGCCCAAATGGTTATTGTAACACCTGTGAATGGAAATGTTTTTACAGAAAGTGGGCTCGATTTGATTAATGATTTCCGCATAAGTGCACATTGTTTAAAGAAACAAAAGTTTTGTAATAAATTTTGATTGAATGATCGTTCTAGCATGGGGTGCTACATGTCCTACGAGAATGGGGTGCTACATCAACACTCAAGTCTTATTTCTAAAGAAAGCAAAAATCTTTTCGAAGTTTGACCTAAAGTTAGGTTTTTGGAAATTAGAGATTGACCCGCAAGAAAGATACAAGACAACTTTTTACATTCCTAATGCTCAATACTAGTGGATTGTCATGTCATTTGGAATTAAAGTCCCTTCATCACTATTTTAAAGGGCTATGACAAAGATCTACGAGTCTGCCTATTCTTTCTAGTAATTTTATCTACATTGATGATATCTTATTATATTCTAAGACCCATAAAGATCATAAAGCACTACTTCAATCTTTCTTAGATCTTACCAAATAATATGGAGTCATGCCTTGGCTAAAATGAGTTATATTAGATCAACCCAGATAAAATTTCTTGGTATGAGCTTTTATGATGGTTATTAGCCTACGTATTGCTAGTGAATTATTACATTTTCTTTATGCAAATCTCAGCTAAAGAAAACTAAACAAATCCTTGTATTTTTTTAATTACATTAGGGATTTTATTACACATATGGAAAATTATGCAAGTTCCTTATCAAGATTGCTAAGAAAGTATACACCAACATGGAGTAAATTGTAAACCAAAGTGATCTAATATCTAAAACAAGTGAGTCAACATCCACCCTCTTAAAGAGTCCTATAAAAAGACAATCCATCTTTCATGTAGATGTTAGTGACCATATTTGGGGTGCCATCTTAATTGAAGAAGTTGATGGAAAATATCATTATTGCAATCATACTAGTGGCTAGTTTAAGGAATTAAAAAAGCACTACCACACCATCTACAAAGAGATTTTGGTTGTAAAGAAGGGCATTGAAAAGTTTAATTTCTATCTCAACCTTTATCACTTTATGTTAGAAATAAACAATACATCTTTTCTAAAATCCTTAAGCCTTACAAGAAGATATTGCCTGACAACCAATTACTTCTTCGAAAAGATTGGTTTTCTCACTATAAATTCACAATCTACCATATCAATGGTCATCACAAGATGTTAGCTAATTTCCTCTTAAGACCTAGAAAGCCAATCCAAATTCTCACTCCTATCTTTAAAAAAAAATTCCTCTCATCATCCTCCCAATTAAAGATATTCCCTCTATGTCAAAGTTAAGAAATATTTTCCTCCAATAACTAGAAATCCCCCTACTAACTTAGAAGAAATTATTGCTCTTATAAGGAAAAGTCTATTTTATTACCTTCATTTTGTTCTTACCACTTTGAGCATTCCTCTATATGTACACCACTTTGATATTCTGACTCCTTATCACACTCTACACCATCTCTATGATTTTCTTATTGAACCAACTATGTGGCATCTTTGGGCTTTATCTGCCTTTTATGCATGTCCTACTGCTTTATCTTCCTTACATGTTTCTCAACCCTTAACTAATCCCGCCAATGCTAATTTTCTATTATGGACATTCTTAGAATGGTTGCAACCATTGATAAATCGACATATTCAATAGGGTTAGATACATAACAAATATTAGCTATGGAGTATTCCTCTGACATAACAAAAAGCTCAATCTTTCTTTATAGTCCGTTGCCCCTATAGTATGACTAAAAATGGTTATGCATACATCATTAATCATTATCAACTTTGGAAGAATCCATTAATTGGCCTAAAAAATAGAAAAACATCATGTGTTATCTCTATCATTTTCTTGATCACATCAATTGTCATCCAAAATTCAGCAAACCTACTACCTAGACATCTTTAGGTCTGTACCCTCAATATTTCACTTTACCATAATGCATTTAACAAAGTGTTGGTTACTGGTCTTCATTTGATCAATTTGCTTGCATGAATTTCAATATACTGGCAGGAGAATTACTATGTCCACCAAGATTTGAACCCAAAAAAGAACTTATGAAACTAGATAAAACTTCACTGCTCATAAGCCTAAAAAAGAGCCCAAAAACCTTCCATAATATTTTCAGGATGCTCAAAATCTATGGCCCCCAATTTGGACAGATGCCGAAATAATCCATTTCATTAAAGAAATGAAAATTTTGGATGATGATGTGTTGGTATCATATGAAGACAACGGACCTCGATCCTTGTCAACATCACTCTGTTGAAAGATTCTTTCTTATTGTTTATGAATATTATTAGGACCTAGTGTCTTCCAATAATTTTTACTGTCACTATACAATTTTGTATTTTAGTTTACATTATTGTACTATGTCGGGTTGCTTATATCTTTATTCAAAAGTTGTTTTCCTTATTCCTCCTTGTTAGTTCTATAAAAGCAAGGTCTCTCTTCCTTTGTAAACAGTGATTGAATCATTAATATCAAGTGTGTTTTCTATTTTGTGGATTTCTTATTAGTTTTTATCCCTCCTGAAGCTTAATTCTTGAATAATGTAGTTCTAGTCATACAGAAAGACAAGTATGCTATACTCTTATGAGGATTTTGTATATCAGAACGTCTTAAACTATTAATCTTATTTGAGGTCTAAGTTATACGGGAAAAGATTGATTACTTAAGATCCCTAAAAGCTAGGCCTTTAGAGTTGACATTCGTTAAGAGAAGAAGGGCTTGTGTCTCTCTAGCATAATTGGGATCTCAACTACAATCATCTTTGTTTGATTTTAATCTTTAACAAAGATTCAGTTTTCAAAATCACTTGAAAAGTATATTGGATGGAAACCTATTATGCAACTCCTTTAAGGCTTATCAGTGAAAGATTCCGCTAACCTAGGAATCAAGGCAAGACGAGCTTTTCTCGATTCATGTCGTATAACAATGCCACATACTTGAATAGTTTCAATTATTCTCATAGCCCTCTAACTAAGGGTTTTTGGAATGGTATAGTTATATTAAAAGTTATATTTTTTATAATATTTTTATTTCTCATATAAAAAATCTTCAATTTTTCATGTAATTCATATGTATCATATTTTATTTTATTTGAAAGATTTCAGTTAAGAATAACAATAAGTTGATTTGGATCTAAGTTGCTTATGACTTTAGTTCAACTTGAAATTCAATCAAAATTGAGGTATTCAATTCAAATTTGAGTTTGATTGAGTTTTGATAGACTCAAAACTTGATCAAACTTGAGGCATTCAAATTTAAACTCAAACTTGACACCCATGTACATATACATCTTAAAAGAGACATTGATCCTAATATTGAAGCACTGCTTAATGGTTTTGGCTTATCGAATGATCTTGTCCAAAGTCTATTATTAGAGGACATTAGATTAAGCTTAATTGATGGTAGACCTATGGGAAATAATATGCAACAAAATGAGAAATGGATGGAATAAAAAAGAGCTTTGTAACCTTAGTTTTAATGCAAATGTCTTTGTCATCAACCAAACCAAGCGATCTCTTCTCTCACCAATAGTCAGAATAATCTATTAATAGTTTTGAACAACTATAAATATCCTTCACTTTATATCACTGATTACTAAAAGAAGAGAAAACAAAAGCAAAACATCAAAACATCGTTATTCTTTTGAATATATCTATCAAGTAACAAAATGACATCATTTTTCAAATAATATATTAAAAGAGATTTGGGTTGAGTTGGTATGTCGAGTTAAAACTCAAATTTGAGTTCAACCTAAAGTTCAAAATTTTAAAAGAAACTTGAATGCAATTCAAATTTCAATTAATTTAGACATAATCAGTTGACTCTAAATCGAATTAGATTGGATTGAACTAAAATTTCCGTCCCTAAACTTACCAAAATAATGTCTTACACTTTTAGATCACATGTTGAAACAACTCATAATTCATCAATATATACAACAAAAGATTTACAACTTATAGTATAACTTGTACATAATTTTAAAATTTTACTCAAATGATTTGTATTCGTTAGACTAGATTAAACAATATAATATTTAAACCACACTAAGTTAATATATGTAAATTTGATTTAGATTGTGCTTTTGAAATATTTTCTTTATAAAAATCTGTTTCTTAAGAGCAATTATTTATGAAAAAGATTAAGTTCAATGTAAATAACCATTCTTTAACTAGTCACTATGGTTTTTTTCTTTTCCATCGAAAATATAGGAACTTATGAACAATATCCATCTGTTAGATGATAAGGATTAGCCCGAGATCTTCGCACAATCTCCTTATCTGATTATAGCAGTTAGCGCAATAGAATACTGTTAGCATAACAAACTTAGATGATAAGATAGAATTGCTTTGTATTTCAAATGTTGTACAGCTGTATATAAATAGACATACTACTGTGTACAACGACAAGACTTCAATAATATCAAACACAGTTCTTTATCTTTGACTTGGTATCAGAGCTACATATGGAGGCTTCACCATCTTCTCACTCTTCTTCTTCGAAGCAAACCATTGATTCAACCCAGTACAAACCCATTGCTTCTTCTATTTCTTCTGCTCTCCCCTTTGCACAACAAACCTTCTCTGTCAAACTAAACTCTACCAATTATATCTCATGGAAAACACAATTCAATCCGATTTTAAAGGGCTATAGGCTCACTGGCCACATTGATGGCTCCATATCTGTTCCCCCAAAGCAGATTCATAATACCGAAACAAATGAACTGGAAGACAATCCAGCATATCTCCTTTGGGAACAAAAAGATCAACAATTGCTTAGTTGGATCTTATCTTCTTTAACTGAAGAGGTTTTTCCTTATGTCAATGATGTGGAAACATCATACGATGCTTGGCAGGCACTTAAGAAATCTTTTGGTTCTGGATCCAGCTCTAGACAGATTCAACTGCTCTTGGCATTACAGGATCTCTCTTTTGATGGCAAATCGATGCTGGAGTTTTTGAAGGAAGCTAAACAGATTCGCGATCAACTGGCAGTTGCTGGTATGACTTTGGGCAAAGCTGAGTTTAATGCGAATATCTTTCGCTCTCTTCCTCCCGAGTACCATTCTATTATGGCAGTCCTATCTTCCAAGGAAGACCACGTCGACTTTCATGAGTTATCTGGTCAATTAATCTCCCATGAAACTCTGTTGAAGAGTTCGAAACACTATTCAGGGGCTGTTGCTAATGTTGCAAAATTTGGTAATTCGGGTCTTGGCAATTCTGGTTCTAAGCCTTTCCACAAATTTACGCAGTCCAAATCATTCTCTGGAGCACAGCAGCGGCAAAACAAGTCCAACAAGAAATATTTTAAAAACCCATGTCAGATTTGTGGCCTTAATAATCATCAAGCTAAATGGTGTCATCATCGGTTCACCAAAGAATCTGATCATCCCACAGCCAATCTGGCTACTGGTCCGAGTTCTCATGCCTCATCTTCGGAGTGGCTAGCGGATTCAGGTGCTAATCAACATATCACTCCTGACCTGAGTGCTCTTCAAATTGCTGATGATTATAAAGGTACGGATACTGTCACCGTTGGTAATGGTTACAGCTTGCCTATTCAACATATTGGTCATCTTGCTTTGACATCTGCTGGTAAAGATTTATATTTACATAACATCTTACACGTGCCTGCTATTAAACGCAATTTACTCTCCATTTCTAAATTTGCCAAGGACAATCATTGTTTCTTTGAGCTTCATGATGACCATTTCACTGTGAAGGATCGATTAACCAAGAGGATACTGTTGCGAGGCTCAGTTGAAGATGGGCTGTACAAGTTGCCTGGTTTCAAGCACGTCCTGCCTAGTTCCTCCTCTCAAACTTTTGTGGCATTCACGGCAACTTTGGCTGATTGGCATGCTCGTCTCGGACATCCCTCTTATTCTTCTGTTGTTTCTCTTGTCAAGCAATTTAATTTACCTTGTTCGCAAATAAAACCACCCACTAAACAATGTTCATCGTGTTGTTTGGGTAAAATGAGTCGTCTCTCTCTCCCTTGTACTGGCA
>JANJEY010000007.1:17324331-17339824 GCA_024703695.1 Erythroxylum cataractarum | reverse complement strand
GTGTGACATTTGGACAAATTACTAAGCAACAAGTGGTAGCCTTACATTGATGACAAATGGGCTACATGCAAGAGTGATATGTGTCAAGCCTTAAAGAGAGACACCTAGGAATGGCATTACATGCATTAAGACATGTGGCTTGATAAATTAAGGACACGTAGTAAAACAATAGCTGTAGCACTCTAGCTCATTCAGCATCCTACTCCCTCACTTTGGCTTCTTTCAAACAAAATTTCATTCTCCTACTCCCCCTCTCAACTTCTGGACCTTTTTTGAAGCTTGAATCATCATCTTTTTAAGTTATTTTATTAATAAATAGGTCTTGTGATTCTAAAATTGATGCTGGAAACTGGTTCGGATGAGTAGTTCTACTGGACAAGTTTTGGTATTTTAGCCATATCTTTCTCTTTAGGTATCCAAATTGGATGAATTTGAATTCTTATTAAACTAGAAACTTATATCTACAACTTTCATGAAGGGTCGAATTTGATTTTTGTCACTAATTGTGTCAAAAGTTGGCTTGAAGTTGAGTATCTGGAATCTATCACTGTTTGTAAATAGTATGTAGTCATTTGGGAATAATTTTCAAAATGATGAACCAAATTGCATAAAATTGGTGTCAATATAAACTTACGACATAAAGTAACAAATGTGTAGAAGAATGTTTGGCCTAAATCCTTCATTTTCATTGTCAAAATGACCATGTAACATTGACCTGAAAGTCTGTTTTATGGAAAAGCTGGAAGAGATGAAGTGTTTTCATTGAACTTGCTTTGGTATTTCGATTATAACTTGAACTGTAGATCTCCAAATGAGTTGGTTCTTAATTCAACTTAAACTAGAGACATATTTCTACAACTTTATTGAAGAAGTTTAATTTTAATTCCGTCTTTAAGAGTTTCATAATCTGGCATGAAATTGAGTCTTGGCTTAGGTTGTACCACTACCAGTGACAAAAATCATTTCTTGTAGTTTTTGAATAAACTGTATTGATATAGGCTGAATTAGACTAACGTGTCTTCACCAAAGTTGTAGCTTATTCTCTTAGCTTTAATTTAGTATAAAAATTGTATTTTTTGGATATCTGATCTGAAAGATATGAGTTGTGAAAATAAAGGGTATGATCATGTACTAGCTAAAAGTTCAAATGTGTACAGTCTGGGGTATTTTGTGCATAACTCTTTGAATACTAAATCAAATTCGATTATTTTGGAGTCATTAGAAACTTGAGACACTGTAGAACAACTTTACAGAAGGAAGTGTTGCCTAAGTTTGTCATTTACCCTACTAGATTAATTATGCAAAATTGACCTGAAATCATGAGTAGAAAATCTGAAGTGGTCACTTAGGTTATGAAATTGATTTCACATTGTTTTATGTTAGTTTAAATTATAAGTACCAAATGTTATTAATGAGGGCTTTGATATCTGATCGGTTTGATGTTTAAAATTCAATAAGATACCCAAAACTGTCATGAACATGCATTATACATATATACATAAATGAATTCTTAATTATGCACAATAGTGGTTTGCATATGTGTTAAATGTTATAGAGAAATGTATAGAATGACCACTTCCAGATATTGTCGGAACTTCAATGCAATAAGCAAACGAGAGCAATTGTAAGTAAATTAGACGGTAAATTTTGTGAGTAACCTAAGATGGTCTCATATTGATTTGTTTTATTTATTACTGAATTAAAATTGATATTGATGAATGTGTACTGAATTGTGTACTTCTTCCAAACATGAAGGTCTGAGGTACTGATTGATGAATGAGATATTGAAGTGTTATTTACCTTACTTTGTTTTGCTTGTTGAATTTGATTTACGTTGATTGTGTTCTGAATTTCAAACAATGATTGTCTGAGGCGTTTGATGGATGTTTACATCATTGGAAGTGTTTTTTATGTGAATATGATTGACTACTTGCTTTGCACATGTAATGTTTGAAATGACCTTGTTTTGTTTTAAAATTGTTGAGTCCTAGTTATGGGTAAATAGGCATGTCTAGAAGGGTCTATAGCTGCTCCTGTGACACTTCGGTGTCGAGACTTTGGTCTCTCCTGGACACTTCAGTGTCGAGACTTTAGTCTCTCCTGTATAAGTCCTATTACCCACCTCTATAAATGAATTTAGCAGTCATCTTATTTTATGCCCTCTTGTGTTATACAGTTCTGTTATTTATAAGAATCTGTTCTGAAATGCATTCTGTCTGACTTACTGTTAAAAAAATCTTTGAATGCATGTTCATGTTGTTACATGATTCATTATGACGAGTTGTCAATTTATGTATAGATTAGTTATTACTCACTAAGCTATATGCTTAGCATGGTGGATTTGCCCCGTTTTGGTTCGGAGAGAAGGACTTAAGGAATGGGACAAGTCAACCGCATTGGCCAAAGAAGTCTGAGTTTTGTATTGCTCTAAAATGTATTTTGTTGAGTTTGTTTTGGTCTTGTATATAACTTTAGATTTTTGTTTGAAGGTTTGTAATAACTTTAATTCAGGTTAGTTTATGAAATTATGATATGTATTGTATGTTTGTTTGAGATTATGAAAATGCACGGTGAAATATTTCGTTTGTTTTTGGAAATGCTTAGTTTTGAATGCTATGCTTCCACAAAATATTTGGTTTGTTTGTACTGTTTTGTGTGGCATCCATATATCCTCTAGGGGGTATTATATGGGTGTAACATAATATATATATGTATAGCATTGAACTGAAATGCATGTCATGAATGTATGTATAAGAAATTGGTTTCCTCATGTGTGCATAGTTTAGGTTCCGTATAGGGGCTATTACATTTTGTGGTCTCAAAGCCAGGTCTAGGCAGTTCTAACCAATAAGAGTCTAGTAATGTGTGATAGGGTGGTTTGGTATTATGTTGGCCTAATCCAAATGTGCCTGTTTTCTTATAAATATGAGAGATGGAAAGATCTTGCGAAGTTGAGGAGGAGTCAGTTGATATTATGGTAGGGGGAGATCAGTCAATTTTGGGTCCTCTTGAGTCTCTAAGGGTTGAAGTACAAGTACCATCAGTACCTGGGGAGATGTTTCTAAAACTTTCACATGATATGTTGAGATTGATGGACAGAGTGACCGCACCTAAAGCTCCCATTGAAACTTTTAGAAAACATAAGGCAGAAGAATTTGCAGGTATGACTCTAGAAGAATGAAATAAAGCAGAATACTGGTTAGAGCAGACACAGAGGGTTCTAGATGAGATCAGGTGTCCACCTGAAGAAATGGTTACCTGTGCTATCTCTCTCTCTTATAAGGGCCAACATATGATTGGTGAAAATTAGTCCTACTTCATCCTCAACTGCCTAACCCTCTAACTGGGAGTTCTTTACCTAAGAGTTCAAGAAGAAATATGTCGCAGAAGCTTATAAAGTCGATCAACGGAAGTAGTTCTTGAATTTGAGACAAAGAGACCTATCTATGGCTAAGTATGAAAAGGAGTTCATTCAGCTTAGCAGGTATACTCCAGAGTCAGTTCTAACAGAGACCTTTTGATGTTGACAATTTGAGCATCGATTAAATGATTTCATTAAAGAGTATCTAGTGGTGGAAACTTCTCTACAACAAGTAAGTTATTATCAGCTAGTTGAAGTAGCTATCATAGTAGAGAAACAAGAGATAGCCAAAAGAGAAAGGTTACGAAGGAGGAGTTTCTTTAGAGTTGATTCATCTTTGGGTAAGAGAACCTAAGACTCATAGGGTGTGGACCTAACAGAACTAGTCTATAGCCAAACTACTAGAGGAAGATGTCAAGGGCAGTTCACAACAACTAATACTAGTTAAGGCTTTTCAACTAGATAAGGAGATGGACTATAAGAGTGCCCACACTATACCAAGACACATTAGGGTATGTGCAGGTGACTGACTGGGGTACAGATCATCTGATGGCTAATTGTCCACAAGGATGGGACATATTAGAGCATCCCAGGGGAGTAGTGGGGCATCCAATGCACCTTTGACATCTAAAGGATGAGTTATAGGCAGAGGTGGACCAGACCAATCTAGGGCCATTTTAAGTATAGCATTTGAGCTTGTTTATCGTCCTACAGCATCAACAGGTTAAGCACGGGCATATATTATGAAGGCTCATGAGGAACAGGATGCCCTAGAAGTTATAATTGGTACTTTCTCTCTTTTTAATCTTGATATACATGCATTGATAGATCCCGGTTCCACTCATTCATACATTTGCTCTAGGGGAGAGAGTGATAGGATGTTATCAATAGATTAAGTAGCCTATGATATACATGTGACTAGTTCGTTAGGTCATAGAGTATATGTGAATAGAATGTATAGAGACTGCCCTATTATGATCCATGGGAAACTATTTGTTGGTCATCTAATAGGACTACCTTTCCATGAATTTGACTTGATCTTAGGCATGGATTGGTTATCCAAACACCAAGCTATAGTTGATTGTGGGTTAAAAACAATTGTGCTTAAAGATTCTGATGGTTCAAAAGCAGTGGTGCATAGTATTCAGCTTAGCCCTTTGACTAATGTAATATCATCCATACAAGTAAGATGGCTTCTTAGAAAAGGTTGTGAGGCATATTTGGCTTTAATACTTGATTCAAAAAGGGAGAAGGTGAATTTACAAGGCTTACTAATAGTAAATGAGTTTCTTGATATGTTCCCAGAAGAGTTACTAGGTTTGTCACCTAAGATGGAGGTAGAATTATCTATTAAAATTGTACCTAATACTGCTCCTATTTTAAGGCCACCTTATAGAATGGCTCCTATAGAGTTAAAAGAATTGAAAACTCAGTTATAAGAGCTTTTAGACAAGGGTTTTATACAGCCTAGTGTGTCACTATGGGGAGCACTTTTATCAAAAAGAAGGATAGCACCCTACGAATATGTATAGACTATAAATAGTTGAACAAGGTGGCTGTAAAGAATAAGTACCCATTACCCAAAATGGAATATTTATTTGATCAGTTGAAAGGTACAAGAATGTCTCTAAGATTGATTTACGGTCGAGTTATTACCAGCTTCGGGTAAAAGTTGTAGATGTTCCAAGGACTATATTTAAGACCTGATATGGCCACTATAAGTTCTTGATCATGCCTTTCGGACTATCTAATGCACCAATTGCTTTCATAGATTTTATGAATAGAGTGTTTCGATCCTATCTAGACTAATTTTTTGTGATTTTTATATATCATAGATTGGTCTATTTAAGGAATGAAGAGGAACATGTTCAACATTTGATAATTGTGCTCCAGTCTTTGAGAGAGAATCAATTATTTGTCAAATTGAGCAAAAGTGATTTTTGGCTAAAGAAAATTTCTTTCCTTTGGCATATCATCACTAGGGAAGATATCATGGCAAATCCCAGTAAAATTAAGGCAATTATCAATTGGAAGTCACCTTGGAATATGAAGGAAGTGAGAAGTTTTCTTGGTTTAGTGAGTTAATATCGGCGCTTTGTCAAAGGATTCTCAGTAATTGCTTCTCCAATCATAAATTTGCTTCGGAAAGGAACAAAGTTTGAATGGAATAATAGATGCCAAGCTAGTTTTGAGCAATTAAAGAAAAAGCTCACCGAAGCTTCAATGTTGACATAGCCAACTCCTAGCAAAGAATATGCCATGTACAATGATGATTCTAGGAATGGTCTGGGTATGTATTAATGCAAGATGGGAAAGTGGTGGTTTATGCCTCATAGTAGTTAAAGCCACATGAGCAGAACTACCCTACACATGATTTAGAATTGGTAGCAATGGTGTTTGCCTTGAAAATTTGGTATGACTACTTATATGGGGAAAGATGTAGGGTATCCACGGACCACAAGAGTTTAAAGTACCTACTCACACAGAAGGAACTAAATTTGATACAACAATATTGGCTAGAATTGTTTAAAGACTATAATTTCTTAGTTGACTGCCAACTAGGAAAAGCTAATGTAGTCGTAGATGCTATGAGTAGGAAGTCTATTTCAACATTTTCATTACAGCATAGTAGATGGACATTTGCACCAGATGGAGCTTTGATAGCTCAGTTAAAAGTGAGTTCTGACTTGAGACAGATGATAGTACATGCATAAAAAGATGATGCCAAGTTGCAACAAATTGTACAAGCAGTACAAGAAGGGAAACATACTGATTTTGTAATGAAAGATGATGGAAGTCTCTCCTTTAAGAGTAGATTATGTGTACCGATAGTAAAGAACTTAAAGAAGTTATTATATAAAGCCAATGATATCGTGTTCACCACGCATCCTGGGGGTAACAAGATGTATCAGGACTTGAAAAAACATTATTGGTGGTTATGAATGAAGCGTGATATAGTGAACTATATGTCCAAGTGCTTGACTTGTCAACAGGTGAAATTTGAACATCAAGTCCCATCTAGCCTATTGAGTCCCATTACAATTCCATAATAGAAATGGGATAATATCACCATGGACTTTGTTATAGGTCCACTCCTTACATAAAGAAAACATGATATAGTATGGGTCATAGTGGATAGGCTCACCAGTTATCTCACTTTATATTGATTCAGTCTAATTATTCTAGCATCAATTAGCTGGGTTATATGTAAATGAGATTATTCATCTACATGGAGTGCCATTGTCAATTGTTTCTAACCAAGACCCACGGTTTACATTAAGGTTTTGGAAAAGTTTGTAAGCAGCTTTCGGTACTCAACTGAGCTTTAACATAACCTTTCACCCACAAACTAATGGGCAATTTGAGAGAGTTATATAGGTGTTGGAAGACATGTCTGGGCAGTTAAGATGAATTGATTCCTTTGATGGAATTTTCCTACAATAATGGTTATCAGTCTAGTATAGGCATGGCACCATATGAAGCATTATCTGGTAGAAAATGTAGAACCCAGGTTTATTGGACAGAGCTGATATAGTCAAAGACATAGAAGAGAGAGTGAGGGTCATTCAGAAAAGATTAAAGGCTGCAAGTGATAAACATAAATCATATGCTGATTTAAAGAGGAAATATATTGAATATATGGTAGGTGACAATTTTTTTCAAGAGTTTCTTCCTGGAGAAAGATGTTAAAATTCTAGAAAAAAGGGAAAACTTAGTCTTAGATATATTGATCCATATGAAATCCTTAAAAGGATCAGACTAGTGGCATATAGGTTGGCTCTTCCTATAGAACTATGCAAGTTGCACAATGTATTCGATGTCTCAATGCTACAGAGGTACTAATTAGATGATTCACATATGTTACCCTTACAAGAAATAAAGATCCAATCAAACTTCTCACATGATGAAGAGCTAAGGAAATTCTAGCTAGATAAGTAAGACAGTTAAGGAATAAACAAATTCCTCTTGTAAAGGTGCTCTGGCACATTATGACATTGAAGAGGTAACTTGAGAACCCGAATCGATGATAAGAATTCAACACCCATTGCTATTCAATACAGGTATGAATTTCGAGGATGAAATTTTTTTAAGGGGGAGAGAAATGTAAAGCTGCAACATATACCTTAGAAGTATTATAACATGTATATAGTGTATTAAGAAATGAACATAACAAATGAATTAAGTGCATCTAAGTATATTAAGAGATGTAATGGTACTTAATGTGAAAGATTTAGGTAAATGGGTAATTTGTTCATTTCGACATTAACATACCTCTGTAATTTGCCATATCTTGGTATGTAGACCTCCAAATTGGATAATTCCAAAGACATAGATATAAAAATTTAATAATGGAACTGAAAGTTTATTGTGCCTTTAAAATCTTTGAATTCTGGCTTGAAGTTAAGTTATGACTATTTTCCCTATTTTCTAACAGCCTGTATTAATTGGTATAACTCCTAGAATAATTAACTAAATTGCATGAAATTTATTACATTAGAAAATTAAGGTATAGAGAAATATTTTTAGATTGTAAGACAATGTGGGAAGAAAAAGAAGAAGAAGGACCAACATGCAATTTTTGTAAAGTTATCACATGGATTAATTGGATTAAGACATGTGTGACCAATAATAATAAAGCATATGTGTCCAATAGGAATTAAGCATATGTGTCAGCCCTGAAAGTTCTGGATGGTGATATAGAGAGGGGAGATGCATTACATTTTAGGAGTTCTACGTTTAGATTTTTCTCCTCTCCGTTTCACCTTCTTCATCCCATCATTTTTCATGTATGAAATCAAGTCAATCTTAGGTAGAAATTAAGGTAAAAGTTAGGGATTTTCTCTTCAATGATTTTCTCTTAAATTTTATCTCTTCTTAATTTTCTTATGAAGGAATGAAATTATAAGGTTGGAAGTGGGCTTGAGAGGTATATTTTTGGTGTTTCTAGTTGGTGAGTTAAACAAATCCAAAGAGGAAGGAAAGGAAAGGCAATAGAAGACCTACTTTATCAATTTTGAGGTTTGGGACTACACTTAGTCTAATTTCTCTTTGTGTGTATTTTTTAATAGTTATAAAGATTCATTTGGATGTGGAATGGTTGCTGGGATGATGCTTTGGTGTTATCTTGTATAGAATTGGTTGAATATGACAAGAGAGCATTGTGTAGTGGAATTCTGTCTTGGGCTTATTTAAGTTAGTCACATTGTTTGAGTCATAACTCAACCTACAGACCTCCAAATTGTGTGATTTTGGTTGAATATGAAACCTAAGACATATCTAGAAAGGACTCTGACTTAATGCTGACTCTATAACCTTGGAAATGGAGATAAAAAAAGGTGAACTAATGCTGCCCCTATTTTGGAGTAACTTATGATATTTTGCCTATATCTCATGATTTAGAAGTCCAAATGGTTTGATTGTTGGTGCTATAGAAACTATAGACATATAGGGAAAAATGTCTAAAAGACCTTGAAATTACGATCGTGCGTAGTAACTGGAAGTCCGATTACACCTAAGGCCAAATTCTATGCACCAAACCAAGTTCATCTCATGTAGTGATTGTGGACTCGTATAAGATGCGAAGAGTAGACGGTTGATGTATCAAAATCGACCCTATGTTTCATAGCATACATTCCCATCCATGTCGCAACTGATTCAGTAAGCTATGTGTGTGGTGCATGCCTTTCTGACTTTTTTCTATATGCATATTAAGGAATAATTAGTGGTATGAATATAGAGAGTGTCTGTCACAACTGTGGCATTGTTTTTGTTTTCAATTTCTATTGCATCTTATGCGAACCTTTATGAATGTGTACGAAAATTTTCAAACATATAGAAATAAAATAGGACTTACCATATGTGAATTGGGAGACTGAACATTGGAATATAAGATTGAGCATAAAACATTCTAAAGAAAATTTACATATAAATAAATAATATGTATACATATTCATTACTCATATGTGTATAGTATGATTATACAAGTCTGATTTTGATACCCTTCTAATGGTGGTAAGCCATGAATTGCATGTATAAATGTAAATATAAATTTTATGAATTGAAACATATTTCATATGATTTGTTAATATATGAATTGTAAAATTTGCAAATGTTTAAAGGAAATGTTATAATGTCTGCTCTATTATCTTGGTTGTGGCTAGATAGGCATGCCTATAAGGTTACAAGGTAGCTACTACAGTTTGACACCAATGATATCCACAGTTCGATACCTTTAAGTATCTACAGTTAGATACCTTCGGGTATCCATAGTTTGATATCTTCAAATATCCACATCGCTCATTATCCACACCACATAAAATGTGTTGGGCTAACATAAAAAGTAAAGCAAAGAGATATAAATAAGAAATATAATATGACAACATAAACAATTGGTATATGAATTATCATTTTCAATCATATTGATAATTTGTATCGTTGAGTATTGAATATTGATTACTAGTATCAGTGAGTCAAACCCATTATAAATGATTTGTAAATATATTCATTAATCATATGTGCATAGTGTGATTATACAAATCTAATTTTGATACCCTTTTAATAGTGGTAAGCCATGAATTGCATGTATAAATGCAAATATAAATTTTATGACCTGAAACATATTTCATATGTTAATATATGAATTGTAAAATTTGCAAATGGTTAAAGGAAATGTTATAGCGTCTGCTCTATTATCTTGGTTATGGATAGATAGGTATGTCTATAGGGTTAAAGAGTAGCTGGTACAGTTTGATACCACCGATGTCCATAGTTCGATACCTTCGGGTATCCACAGCACCCATTATTCACGCCCACAGAAAATGTGTTAACCTAACACAGAAAGTAAAATAAAGAGATATAAATAGGAAATATAATATGACAACATAAATAATCAGTATATGAATGAGCATTTGCATTTGTATTGATAATTTGTATCATTGAGTGTTGAATATTGATTATTAGTATCAATGAGTCGAACCCATTACAAATGATTTGTACATATATTCATTACTCATATGTGTATAGTGTGATTATACAATTCTAATTTTGATACCCTTCTAATGGTGGTAAGCTATGAATAGCATGTAAAAATGCAAATACAGATTTTTTGACTTGAAACATATTTCATATGATTTTTTAATATATGAATTGTGAAATTTGAAAATGGATAAAGGAAATGTTATAATGTTTGTTCTATTATCTTAGTTGTGGATAAATAGGTATGCCTATAAGGTTACAGCGCTGTTGGTACTGTTTGACACCACCGTTGCCTACAGTTCAATATCTTCGGATATCCACAGTTTGATACTTTCAAGTATTCACAGTTTGATATCTTCGGATATCCACAGCACCTATTATCCACACCTACAGAAAATTGCGCTGACCTAACCTAAAAAATAAAGTAAAGAGATATAAATAAGAAATACAATATGACATCATAAATAATCGGTATATGAATGAGCATTTGCAATTGTATTGATGAATTGTATTATTGAGTGTTGAATATCTATTATTAGTGTCAATGAGTCGATCCCACAAATATAGTGATTACTAGTAATTACCTTTCTCCAATTATCTAACCTAAGGACCGATTTTGGATTTTAATAAAGAAATTTAAATCTTAAGAAAATAAAATAAAATAGGCAGCAATATTGAATATAAAGACGAAAAAATTACTTAGAAAACAATCAATATTAGGAATTAGTGTCTAGGTAATGTATCGCCCCTAAAACCATTAATTAATTACCCTTTTGTTATATAATTGTTTTATTGACAATCATATTGTGAAGGTTCCTAGAACAAAAACAACAACAGCAACACTCAATACAAATCTGCTGAGACACAGGGTTTGTGGAGGTCTAATGGTACGTAGTCTTATCTTTAACTAGTAGAGGGACTATTTCCAAATGATCCATATAAATGAATAGAAAACAGACAAACAAATAATAATAAATAAACAGAAAAACAAAAAATTAAAATCAAAATAAATGGATAAACATAAACATAAACATAAACATAAACATAAACATAAACATAATAATAATAATAATAATAATAATAATAATAATAATAATAATAATATAATCATAACAACAAGAATAATAATATTATTAACAATATTATTAATAATAAAGACAAAAAAAAATACATTGAATTACATCTACAAGTCTTATTATACAATAGGGGTATTTCTGTCATTAACACTGTTTTTTGTTCTGTCCCTGGCAACCAAACACCTTTCTGTACTTAGGACGAGGACAATTATCTCTGTTCTATCCACCGCAACCAAACATCTCCCTGTCTTCAATTCTTGTTCTGTCCTGTCTTGTCCTGTCCTGTTCTGTCTAGTCCTATCTTTACATGCTGCAGACGCTAACCAAACGTTGCGTTAAACTAACACTCTCTATGTCACCATTACCTATAACAATTATAGCTCTTTTATTTGGTTATTAAGAGCTCTTTTATTTGGATATTAAGAACCGATATTCTTGAATTCTTGGCACTTAAAACACTTAACATTACATGACTTAGAAAATGATTAAGTTTCATTTTTTACCCTTAGAGATAATAACTAAATCCTTTAACTTTACATCTTCTAGGTTTTAAAGCAGTTTTGTTCTCCTCCCTATTTGACTTTCATAAAGAGCTAGAAGTCAAATCATATTTGGAAGCATTCTTAGACATCAGTTGCCTTTCCACCTTGATAAATTTAAAAATAAATCCTTCATCTCCACATAATGTTACAATTCTACTAAACTATCTATCTCTTAATTCAAGCCACTAATGAATCTAGCTATATTTTCCTTATGGTCCTCCTCTACATTAGCCCTAATCATGACTATCTCCATCTCTTTATAGTAATTTCCTACATTTTTGGATCCTTGAGTCAAATTTTGTTTTTTTTTTCTACATAACTTCACATAATATTGGTTAGTTATAAACCTCTAATGCATCACTGTGTTCTTCTCTCCTATGACCGAATAGGTCTCTCACCATTTGTATGCCTATTAATCACAAACTGATCCTACTAATTATGAAAATCAAATATATTTTCTACTTTTATCTCCCACCTTAACTATAGTTCAAGACCATTCTTCCCTTAAAATGGGATTTTCATCTTAATACCATATAAGTTCTTATTTATGAAAACTAGTGTCATCATAATCAGAACCCTCCTTTTCCTCCTCTTTAAACATATGTTTCTTAGAGAATTTAGATCTGAATGGAGACTCTAAAATATTTAACCTCATATTTGTTACCTTGAATTGGTCTTAGATAGCCTTTATGCATAACTTAAGACCGAGTTCTACATTATCTCCACTACTACCTATGTTTAAATATAAAGAAGATGTTAGTAACAAAAGATTGGTTTTCCTCATAACCAACTTACATGTTTAAAGTAAAGATTAGGTCATTCAATCAATTTTGGATTTTCTCAATGCTATTCTCACCATTATTGCCTTTTACTACTCAATTTATCCTTACAAGCCCTTTAAGAATAACTCTATCAATGGTTTTGCCAAAACAATAAGCAACAATGGAGTTTATAACTTTGGTTGATGAAAATTATGATTAACAAGAGAGAACAAAGGAAGTGAAATCAATAAGAAGGTAATAAGGATGAACTGACACTAAGAATAGATTAACAAAATCAATAAAAAGGAAATAAGGATGAAATGAAACTAAAAATAGGCTAATAAAATCAAAGAGAAGGAAAAATAGAAGCGAAATCAAGAACAAAGAATAAAGGTAACAAATTAACAAGAAGGTAACAATAATGAAACAAAAATAAGAATCTTGTTTTTTTACTAGAAAAAGATTAAAATACTTTATAACATACTAGAACACTTTATAATTAGGTTGCACACGATAAGATATTTAGGCTTTGATGAATGCTTTTGATTTTAATTTTTCTTTTGATTTTAATTTTTTTATTTTTCTGTTCTTTTGATTTTATGTATATATGATGTGAACTAACTCATAAGCACATAAAAGAGTATAAAACAACTTTGATTGAATAAAAATGCACAAAGTGGATGATGGATTAAAAGGAAATTATGGATAGAAAAAAATAAGATATAATGGATGATGAACGATATAATCATATATAAGAAGAAAGGAAATATACACTTAAAGGACTTATAACACTTTATTTCAAGAGTCCAAGCTTTGATATCAAATAGTGCGACCTTTAGGTTGGAAATAACTTGAAATCCAAATAAGGAATTAGAATCTTATGATCATCTTTAAATTAAGCAAAGAACTTGACCGTAACCAAACCTACTGATTAGAACCAAAGTTATAAGTATTTTGATCATTATAAGTTGCCTTAGTAAGATCATATTAAGTTCTTGTTAAAGAACAAAAAGAAACTTCTCATAAAGTGAAGAACATTCTTGATTTGATTTATGTATTGATAATCCACAAATTACATCAACAAGACAACTTTTTATAACTATAAACCCCTTAAAAGTTAGAATCCTAAAAGAAAAGGAAAACTTGAGTCGTAAAATAAAGTTCCTTATCAAATGTAATAAGGATTAAAATACTAAGTAATAATACTACTTTAACTAAGACTCTAAGAGTCCTATTTCAATTATTAACCTTAGTCATAAAAATTCTTAATCATATTAGAAATTAACCCCATAACAAGTCTTATCTCAAATAGGAAACTAGAAAATAACTACAAAACAATATTAGCACACTTTAGGCTTTATAATTAAGTAAGGTATAACACAATTACAATAAAATAAGGTGACTAATAAAACAAAACAAATTAAAGCCATGAAATGCATCTTAATTTTGCAAATTGAGCTCCATCTAACTCAACATAAAAAGAACCATGTTGTTAGATATTCTTCAAGCTTGTTCTTTATATATTAAGCATATTTTACCTTCAACAACATATAGAAAATTGATTAATCTTGATGATGCATCTAATTTATCTTGAATAACCTCCTTTTTTCATAATCATTATACTTAATCTTTGCAAAGCTATCTTCATGTATTTGGTCTTTTTCTTAATTACTGGACCTCCGATTCCTAGCAAAAGTGTTGGTTTATGCCCTATAGCCAATCGATTTGGTTGTAGTTTAGTGACAAATTATTTAAAGGCATTCTTTATCTTGTACATGTTTAGATGTATATGATAAAGTCCATGGGATAATTATACATTGCAAATGAAATTATAATGAGATTATAATTATGAGATTCATATTGCATTTATGTATTATTCCTAAAATGTTCCTAGTCATTGTTCTATTAAGATTGGACATTAATAGAATGTAAAAAGACTAGCACACGTTTTGTTTTTCCTTATGAAGGAAGTAGTCGATCTCATAGACTAGAGATGCTTAAACAAACTGTGGGTGCTTGTTAGAGAACAAGTTCATTGAAAAGACCCGATATGAGAAATCCATTTGGAACATTTCTTGTATGTCTATGGAATTCTCATTGTGATGTTAGAGAACAAGTTCATTGAAAAGTTCTTGTATAAGTGATCCTTTGACTTGAAATCATCAAAGTTATCTTGTATAGGGATTGATATGTTTTGATACTACTCGTGATCTATTTTATCAAAGGTCGTTAAATGGTAGTCATTGGATATAACATGAACTATATGGAGATAGTTGAATGATCAAGATAGGATTCATCACACTAAAGTAATTAGGGAGAATGTTTCATTGTTCTCGATTAACATTGATTCAGGAAATCCTTAGCTAAGGTAGAATGATATTTTGTAAACAGTTTACAAATATCATTAATTGAATCAATAGCTAGTGGAGGAGAACTAATATAATTAGACTCAAAATAGAGAAGACATTAATTCCATTCTCTATGTCTAATTAGAACATTGGTTGATGAAAGTGAATTATACGGAAAAATCATGCAGGAAAGGTTAGTCAAAACCACTTTGACATTCCTAAATATTTGGGTGGTCATGATACGCTGCTAGACGCCAATCTTGATCTATGATTATAAATTGTTTAATTAGAGAATTAAAGATAAATTAAAAGGAATTTTAATTTATATAATTCTAATTATGAATTAGAATTAGAATTTATAATCATTGCCAACATATTTGGGAACCTAATGGGTCACACATATAGAATGGGTTGAAGAGAGCAAAATTAA
>JANJEY010000007.1:17248872-17261713 GCA_024703695.1 Erythroxylum cataractarum | reverse complement strand
GAGCGCACGCACCCATCTGACCAAGTCGAGCCCTTTCTGGTTACAGGGAAATAAAGAGAAAGAATCGACTCATTGATAGCGCATTTCTATATCATTTGTAAACATTTGTCTCAACTTTTTTTAATCAGAATAAAATATTGAAGTTATAAAAAATTAGTTACAAATCTTATAATAATAGGATAATATAATTTTCTACTATTGGTAAATTTCTTTCTCATTAATTTCAGGACCCATACACAATTGTAGATATACTTGGTTACTTGTTTTCGCTTTTTGTATAGATTCATCAATAATAGGAAAATATTTAATATCTTCTATATTTTTCAAAATTAAGTATGCAGCACAAAGAGCCTAATAAATAGATTTATGTCTACTTTTTAATCTTCTTCTATTTGCTTATAAAGCAGAATCATTATTAATAAAAAACTGAACAATATTTTTTGGCCAGATGCTTTAATAAAATTTAAAAACATTGTCCCTTCTATAGAATAAACCAAAAAATTATTAACAAGCTCATGTCTTCTATTTGTCTAACCATCACATATGATTGAACACCTATAAGTAACTCAAATCATTCTTCTTTAATCCAAATAACTTTTTATCTCATAAATAGGGCTACTAAGAAATTTACTTCTATAGTCATTAATTAAAGAAGCTTTGTATTCTAAACCATAAGAGGCAATAACATCTATCATAGGCTAATAATAATAAAATTGAGCAACATTTAATGTTATTCCTGAATTATAGCACTATCTAACCATTTCCATGTCTATATTATAAGCCACTTCGTTAGATTGTAAGGAACTATAGATTGAAGGTTGAACTTTAGGAGTTATTTGTGATGCGAAAAAAATTAGACACCCTTCTTCTTCCTTTTCTAACATCAGTTGCAACATTCCCTTCTTGTTAGATAGGGATATTATTATCTTCAACATCCTCACTATCATCCTAACTACTAAATAAAAGAACTTCTATTATTAATTTCGTAGTTCAATCTTTGTCTTCTATCTTTCCCATATCAATACTCTTTAAGCAAAGTCTCCGTTTTCTATTTCACGTTAGTGATTCACTTTTTTACAAGACTCAATATCATCTTTAATCTCAGCTAAATACTTCTTTAATCTTGTGATTTTCTCACCTTTCAAATGTTTATTACAATATATAAACAAATGGTATAATTTTTTATTCCAAGATCAAATCCAGCATAAACCCAATGTTGGGTTATCAATTTTTCTTAAACCTAAAGCGACTTAATTGTCAAAAGTACTTGAACTTTCCTCCATTTATCTGTAAAATAAATAAAAGCATATGTCCAAATTAAATTGATAACCTCGTATCAATTTCATGGCTCTATGCCTAATTTATGTATATTTACTGCTTGTAAATATGAAATGATTATTAAGTTATGATTGAATATGCAAAATTAGAATTTTTATATAAGTTTATATAAGAAGTTAAGTAACTTTAATCTTTTTAGATCATTTACACTCACAAAAAAACAATTGATTAAATTTTATAATTAATTGTTCCGAAAATAAATGGAGGCATGACTATGGCATGTCATCTCTTAATTAGTAATGGTGGCCTAAAATATGAATTTAGATTTTTTCTATAAACTTAAAGATGAAACTATAAAGCAATTATAAGCCATAAACTCTAAGTTATCATTATCAACATAACTAATAAAACGATTTGTAAATTTAATTAAGAAAATTATTGAAATAAAATTAAGGATTATTGTTAAATGATTCTCGGACATTATCCATAATATTATTGAATATTATTGCATTTTTGAAGAAACAAAATTCCAATTTAATAAAAATGCATAATTCATGTTCAAATCTTAACGTATCAATACATGCAATTTTCTATATTAATTGTAATAAAAATGCAACCATTAATCTCAAACAATAAGGAAATTAGATCAACATAAGAAATGTTAAATTGTTAAAGAAAAAGGGGGCATCTATTTAATTATCGAACAACAAATATCCTATAAAAATGCAACACATAGTCGAAAGTACACACAAGCAGTAGTCAAAACTCAAAAGACTCAAAAGTCATGTCAAGAGTAAGATGAAGTCGACTGGCACTACAACTAGCAAGCTGGCAATGAACTGATGAAAAGTTGACGGTTGGACCCTGGATTGGAGGCCTATGGACTATTGTAGTCCCTGGAGTATGGATTGTTAACAAGCTGCTGGACCATTGATGAGCTATTGGAATCGGTGACAAGCTACTAGGGATGAGTAACGAGTAAGAAGTTGAGAACTATCGGTGAAGATGAATTGATAATGGAGAGCCACTGGTAACAGTATTCTGAACATTGCTTTAAGGCCCACTGTTATTAGTGAGTTTTCTTTTTAGAAAGTATTAAAATGAAAGGAATACACAAGATAAGAATAAGTTAGCTGCCCGTACACAAGAACTCAAGCCAAACTAGATAGAGCTATTAAGAGAGTTAATAGGTATTAAGAACTCAATACCACATGCCGAGTATGAGGTTTGCTGTTTGCATTTTCAGGTTCTAGGCTATATAGCGTGCTTAAGATATTGATTGGTAAACTTTCTTTTTACTTATATAATGTGCTTAATCTTGGCTTTGGGTAGTTGAAACCATAATAACTTCCAGCAAGGAACTTCTTGCTTTAAGGATTGGATAACTTAGAGATAAGATTTATTTGCAAACACTTTAGAACTATGGTGTTTCTGAATTATCATATCATCTTCATCACCATTTAGCCTGCATTTTGGAATATTGTTCATAATAGAGTTAAAACTTCTATACCTACATTGCCAAGCTCTATTTTGTAGAATGATATTTACCTTGACTCTTAGAGAAATCTAGATGTAGGGATTCTCCAAATCATCATGAGATGAAGGGATTATAGAAAATTCTAGTTGTTGAATCAAAACCAAGCTTTCCTATTCCTTATAATAGTTTTCATTCCTTGGTTCATGAAGCTTCTTAATTTCAACTTAAATTAAGAAGAACCTCAATTTCACTTGGATCACCCCTAAGTAGAATTATTTCCCTAACCAAATATTACAACTTAAAGTTCCTTACTTTATCATTGATAACTCTAAAATAGCTCACTCACACAAATATGACACAATGATGCTAAAATGATTGACAAAATTTTTTGAGATGTGTATATAACACCCAAAAACCTTCTTGACGCTAAAACCAATAGAAAACATATCTTTATAGTGTTTTGGAAACCCAAGTATTCGTTAGAGCCAAGAATTAGCTATTATGGTAATATACACTATAGTGGTACTAGTTGACCAGTATAGCATACTAGTCAACTAATATGCATTAAAAGTTGCAGATTCACTAGTCGTTAGACATTGGTCGAATAGAACATATATTGGTCAATCAATATAGCATATAAGTTGACCATTAATTCAACCAATATTGCTACAAACTCATGGGACATCAATTTTGACAACTTTAACCTATAATTGTTGACTGCTAATCTATATAGGTCGACCAATTATCCCAAAAACATGATTTAAAAACTTCAAATCCTCAAAAACAATTTGTTCAATCCAAATATGATTAAAACATTTCACAAAATTTTCCTCAAAGTTTGTTTTAAAGATCAAAAGGCTTTTATATAGAAATCAAAAGCTTCAATGCCTTTTGATGAATGAAAAGACTTATGTAATGAAGATAAATGAAATGTTTATACGTGGTGAGCTTTTTGGGTGGTCATCAAATTAACAAATTGAGATTACAAATAATAACATAAAAATGTAAAATGACCTTGATGAGCCTTGATATTCTTTTGTTCTTGTTTTGATATCCATTTCATTAGTTATAAACTTGAACTTTTTCTAATATTTCTTTTCATCAAAATAATAAACATATTAGTAGTAATTATGTTTTCTTATCATCAAAAAATCAATTGGGACCCCTCTTAGTTTGATGACAAAACACTTATGATATTAGAGAACAATAATAATAAAATTAAGCACATAAAAATATCGAGATAGTAATTATCTTCCCCTTAATTCATGAATAAAATGTAATTCAATATGAAGACCATAACTCAATATCAAGAACAAAAAAAGATATCAAGATTTAAAGAAATATCCATATATGAAGATAATATAAATTTACTCAAGTACATCATATAAAGTACAGAGACTACAAAAACGACAAAATAATCACTTCCCCAAAATTTCATAACTCCCCACAAATATCATCACTCCCCCTAAACCTAATATCAGTAAAGTTCCTCCTCCTTTTTGGAATCATAAAAAAGAAATCTATTAACTAAAAATACATATATCAAGCTAACTTAGTTAAAAAGAAGAATTTGATTAAAATTGCCAAACTTTCTTACTAGAGATTGCTATTGAAAATTTAAAGAGTTAAAAAAAAGGTCAATTTTGATAGAGACATCCCTAATAGTATTTAATCTGAAAATTTCCAATTTCAGTATTGTCCTTAAATTGAAAGATTCAATTAAATTACTAAGATTAACTTTTGACAAATTAGAGGTTATAATTAAATAAAATCATAATTACTATATCCAATAATCATTTTCATAAAAGAATGTATAAATTGAAGGCCCCAAAATTTTAAAAATAAAAGCATGAAAAGGTGCCTAAAATATCAATATTTAGTAAATTAAAAATATATCAATATAATTAAAAAGAAAACAGACTTAACTCTTTTTACAATATAACTATGAAGGCATATTTTTAAAAATTTTTAATTAAGAATTTTTTAAAATTCCAAAAATTAAATTGAAGAATGATAAATTTTCAATTTAATGAGACTGTTATGTAATGAGAGATGATATTTTTTTAAGGAAAAGAGTAAATTATTTGGGGTTTTAGAGGATAAAATATAAGAAAAGAAGAAAAGATAAGGAGATAGTCTTTAGATCATAATGATTGGTCTATGACAAGGCTATATTGGGTTACCAAACTTTATCTTGAATATGAAAAAATTTGAACATATGAGAGGAAAACTAAAATTTTGCTTTGAATTTGCTACTTGGTCGACTATACAATAATTTTGGTCGACCAATGACTAGTGTCGACTATACAATAATTTCCATCACCATTAACTTCTACCTATGCATATGTTTGACAAGTAATCACTATGCCCCATTGAGTATGATTGGCCTAATTACTAAACAGTAGAATTTACCTTTTAGCTTAAGTGATACCTTATTGTCATATAAAACTCTTGATGCACTCCTCCATTTAAGTCATTCTGATTTAATACGATGATCTATGTCTTCATTGATCTTGTCATTGTTTCGGATGAAGGATCTCAAGTACTCAAAACACTCTTTCTGTGGTATAAATTATGAACTAATCTTTATTCCTACATCAAATGTCACCCTATGGCTTCAAAAATTAAGTACCTAGTCTTGGTCTTGCTAAATTTAAAGCCCTTCGACTTTGGTGTATCCCTTCAAAGTTCTAATTTGACATTGATACCCTCTTTTGTCTCATCTACTAAAATAATGGCGTCAATAAACAATATTCATAAGGCACATCCTCTTAGATATTATTGATGAGCTCACCTATCACTATTGCAAATAGGAAGGGACTTAATAAGGAGTCTTGGTGTAACTCAATATTAATAGAGAAATGATTTGTATCTCCTCTTGTTGTCCTTACTATAGTTTTAATATCTTCACACATATCCCTAATAACTTGCATATAGATCATATAAAATGTCTTAACTTCTAAACACTTCCATATAATTTCTCTAAGTACCCTGTTACAGGCTTATCTCAGATAATGAAAATCAAGGATAGTTCTTGTTGTCTTTCTCTATAATATTCCATTAATCTTTCAATGAGGTGTGTAGCTTTTGTTATGGAGCTTCCTAACATGAAAACTAGTTCTCCAAGACAAAAGCATATTTTCTGACTTCCTTCTCAATCACCTTCTTCGATAACTTTATTGTGTGACTAAGTTGTTTAATGTCTCTATAGTTGTTACAACTTTGGATGTCCCATTTGTTCTTGTATAAAGAAATTAACATACTAAGTCTTCACTCATCCGACATTTTGGCAGACTTAAGGACCACATTAAAAATTAACCTTGGCTAGCCAAATAAGACCCTTTTTATCTACACTCTTTCACACCTTTATAAGTATCCCATCAAGCCCTACTGCCCTTCAACTCTTCATCTCCCTTAAAGTTTTTTATATTTTCTTCCCTCATAATTTGTCAGCAATAAGTAAAGTTACGATATCTCTCTGAAGTAATAAGATAAAGTAAAGAAATATTGTCCTTTAACCATGAGCACCCACCCTGCTTCATTTTTTATACAACAAATTTGATCCAAGTCTCTCGATTTCTATTCCTTATCTCTCACCAACTTAAAAATGTCTTTTTCTCCATTTTTAGTTTCCAATAGTTGGTATAATTTCTTTTAAGTTTTGCTTTTAACTTTTAAGATTATCTTCTTTGCCTTTTTCTTTACCGGTTCATAACTTTCTCTATTAAGTACTCTCTCTACCTTTGTGGTATTATGTAATAGAGCTTCATATGTATTAAGACTCTATCTTACTACCCCTAGCCCTTTAGAAACATCCCAAGCTCTCTATAGTTGTATTCCTTAAAAGAGTTACTGCTCTCTTCCAATTTCCATTCTTATTCATATATTACTCTATCTCTAAGTTGTTCCACAATATCCCCTTTCAGATTCCACCGTTTGACTATAGTACACCTCCTAGGGCTTCTTTTCTTCCTCTAACCCTTAATTATGAGATCCAAAACTAACAATCTATATTGAGTTGACAAGTATGCATTAAGTATCACCTTGCAACCTTTACAACTAAGTCAATCGCCCTGTCTTACGAGGAAGTAGTCGATTTGAGTTTTCGTGGTTCTGCTCTTAAAAGTCACCAGGTGCTCCTCGTTTTTTAAGAAAAAAAGGTTGGCTTTCACCAACTCAAACACTGCCATGAGATTGAACAAAGTGGTCTTACCATCATTTCTATCACTGTACTTGAAACCCCCACGAGTCCATGAATATCTATTTGAAGTTGTCCCTATATGACCATTAAAGTCTCCTCATTAAATAACTCTCTCGTCATGAGGGATTTACTAAATCATCTCATCTAACTCTTCCCATAATTGACACTTAAATTGTTCGTCCAACCCTACTTGATATGTTTAAGCACACATTATATTAAAAATAATACCATTAACCGCAATCTTTAAGGACATAATTCTATCATTAGTTATTTTTACCTCTATAATTAATATGATGTATGAGTTCTTTGACAATTAAGACACTTACCTCATTCTGTCGTCTTGAATCCCATGATTGACAAATAAGGTGAGTGTACTTCAAATTGTAGAGCTTCTATTTAATTGGTACTTTATCTTAATAATTTGACATTTTATTAGTTATTGTTATACTTGAATAAATGAATTTTTATTGTTTTTAAGTTACAAAAGATTAGATGGGTCAAAAATAGCGTGGAATATGAATTGATAATTATCGTTAGGAGACACTAACTACCAGAATTACGAGTACTAGAAAAACAGAGTGAAGGCGGCCGCTTGGAAAATGCCACCGACCCCGCCGCCACCGTGTTTTGTCGGCATCGCCTATTTCATCCAAAAAATTAAAAAAAACGTGGTCACTGTTCAAAAATAAACGCACGAGGTTGAGAGATACAGAGAGGAAATATCACAGAGACAAGCTGTGTCCAACGATGTTCTACAGAGAGAGAAAGAGTAGAGCAGAAAAGTCAAAAGGGTGTATGTAACGTAATTATTGATCTTGTGCGCTTATATGGGGTTAGTGACGGTAGTGTTATCGTACACTCTCTCACAAGCCAAGCCTCAACAATCAACAGCCCATTCCTATCCTGGGAAAGTTCTGTTTTGAGCCTTTCAAAAGCTTGGAAAAGTCGTACCTGTTCACCACCTCTCTTGCTTCATCAGCTCCTTAAGGTTGTAATTTCCGTGTTTTGACTTTCTGAGGTTTGAACTTATCTGTCCTCTCTTCACATATATAACCGAACTCTAGTGTGCTAAAGTTTCTCAAATTCAAACCAATTCACAACGATTCTTTAAAGCTAGCTACTATAATCTACTTTCTACCCATATATTCTCCAAAGCTTCCATTTTTGTGATTCAAGCGTCTGTTTGATACCTTTACCTGCTTGCTACTTTCATTTCTTATCTGGGTTTGTGTTTAATTCATCCATCTTCATCTCCTTGGCTTGGTTAATCTTTGAAATCAATGGAAGATATTGATGTTCCTTCATATTTTCTCTGCCCTATTTCTCTACAAATCATGAAGGATCCAGTTACAGTACCAACGGGGGTAACGTACGACAGGGAGAGCATTGAGAAGTGGCTATTTTCGGGCAAGAACAGCACATGTCCAGTTACAAAGCAAGACATATCGGATTGTGATCTGACACCAAACCATACTCTTCGTCGTTTGATACAATCTTGGTGCATGCTCAATGCTTCACATGGTATAGAAAGAATCCCGACACCGAAGCCTCCAGTCAACAGAGCTGAGATCGCAAAGCTCCTCAACAGTGCTAAATCACCACAACAACAGATCAAATGCTTAAGGGAGCTACGGTCAATCTCTGGAGAGAACAATACAAACAAAAGATGCATGGAGGCTGCAGGTGTTGTAGACTTCTTAGCTTCAATTGTAAACAATTTCAGCTCATACCCATCGCTTGAAGAATCATCTGATGAGAGCTCCGATCAAACCGCAAGACTAGTTGATGACGCTTTAAGTATTCTACACAGTCTCCAAATATCGGAATCAGGGCTCAAGAGTCTTGTGCACAAGAATGGCGATATCATCCAGTCCTTAACGAAAGTCATGCAACGTGGGAGCTACGAGTCTCGAGCTTATGCAGTCCTGTTGCTGAAATCAGTGCTTGAAGTGACAGATCCAATGAAACTTATCGGTTTGAGACCGGAACTGTTCGTTGAAACAGTTCAAGTCTTACGCGACCAAATATCTCTACAAGCCTCTAAAGCCGCCTTGCAACTATTGATCAATGCTTGTCCGTGGGGAAGAAACAGAATCAAAGCAATAGAGGGCAACGCAGTGTGGATTTTGATTGATCTTCTAATGGATTCATCAGAGAAAAGGGTCGGGGAGATGTTACTTAACGTGATCGATTTGTTGTGCCAATGCGCGGAAGGAAGAGCAGAGCTGTTGAGGCATGGAGCTGGGTTAGCCATTGTTTCAAAGAAGATATTAAGGATTTCTCCCGTGGCAAGCGACGAGGCAGTGAGGGTTCTGTTGTCCATTTCCAAGTTCTCTGCAACTCCTTCTGTGCTTCAAGAGATGTTGCAGATAGGTGTTGTGTCCAAGTTGTGTTTGGTTCTCCAACTTGAAAGCAACTGCAAAACCAAAGAGAAGACAAGGGAGGTTCTTAAATTACATGCTAGAGTTTGGAAGAATTCTTCTTGCGTACCGGAGAACCTTCTTTGTTCATATCCAGCTTAGAATTCAAAATCCATTTACTGGCTTCCCTTATTAGGCGATTGATGTACAGATTTCATAGGTCATAGATGTTACTATATCAGGAGAAATATCATACAATTAATGTTACTTGTTGACTTCGACGAATGGATTTCAAAATCTTGCCATTTTCAGGAAATTAATGATTATTTTCAACTTGAGATTATACATGTCATTAGAATTACAAGAAGTCATTAACCACCTCTCTTATGGCATAGCTCTTTCCAAGATAATTATAGAAGCGAGCTCCTCTCGAAGGAGTAACGATTATGTACGTTTACTATTTCCCCTTATTGGTAGCAACAAATAGCGATCGGAGTCCAATTTCTTTTCATACGAAAAGAAATCCTTTTGTCGAAATTAAGAAAGATTATAAACTGAATTGCTACATATGCCAACAAAGCTCTCAAGTTGGTTTTGGATATGTTGGCTTGCCGTAGAGGGTGTATTAGGAGGGTTGCACTACAAACGTAACGAAATTTGAGGGACACCACTCAACAGCATATTCGGATTCTTTAATCTTATGACTTAGTTGTAACAAAGAAATGAAATTAATAGATATTGTTCGTAGTCCGTAAACATCAAGTGCTCCTTATTTTACACCACAGTAGATTATACCCTTTCTAACAAACTCTGTACGTAGCACTAGCCAACTAGCGTGCCCACGTAACATCTCTGTACATAACTAACAACAGAATTCGTTAGCTGCATGTATATATATATACAGTTTATACAGTGAGTTTTCGTAGCAATATATTAAAAAGATATTTTGCTCCTCTCTTCTTTTCTCACTCATCGGTTAACGGTGAAGATACAAAAGCAAAGTTTTGCATGGTATCAAAGCGAAATGATCCATACCCTTACAAACACCTACTCTCTAAATAAAAAACTATAATCAGCTATGGAAGACGACAGTCAAATTACTGATGAATACCAGGATCAACCAGACGATCTAATCCTCTCCCCAGCCGATAGTCCAGGAACAGTTATGGTGACAAATGCCCTTGACGGAAACAACTATCTAAGTTGGAACAAATTGATGACCATCTCTCTTAAAGCCAAGAACAAGTTGGGATTCGTGACTGGAGAAACAAGAAAACCAGAAGGAAACATCAATCTAATGAAGAAATGGATCACTGCTGACAACATGGTTATTGCTTGGCTTTTAAATGCCACAATAAAAGAGATTCACGACTCCTTCATGGTTGTCACCACGGCACGAGATCTATGTGAGGAGCTACGAAGCCGATACGGTGAGAGCAGTGGTCCTCACCTGTACCAGTTAACGCATGAACTCAACAACCTACGGCAAGGTAACGATACCGTAACATAGTATTTTTCAAAATTAAAAAAGTTATGGAATGATGTGGATAGTTTAATGCCCATGAAGAGATGTGTGTGCGATGCTGCGGATCACAATAAGGAAGTAGCAGATACAAATAAATTGATGGATTTTATGATGGGTTTGAGGGAAGAATTTTCCACTATAGTCAGTCAAATTATGTTGTTGGAACCATTACCACCTGTTAGTAAAGCATTCTCCATGATCGTTACTGTTGAAAAACAGAGGAATATTAACAATATGTCAAAAGGTGTAAGTAACATGAATATTGCTCTGTTAGCAACTCCTACTGTGCACAGTGGTTCAGCAACTGATAAACGACAACATTGAAGTAAAGATGGCGGAAACAAAAGAGTTTTTGTTAAAAAAGACAACAAGGTATGCAACTACTGTCACGAAACAGGACATCTCAGGGAAACATGTTTTAAGCTGCACGGGATACCAGAATGGTATAAAGAACTTCAAAGCAAAAAAGGAAATGGGTATATTTGTAGGAGCAACAGTCCTAGACAGTCCAATTAATGAAGGACAAGAAACGCAGGAGAACCAAATGGATGTTGCCACACTTGCAAAACAAGTGCAAGAACTTATGCAAATCATCAAAGGTAAGCAAGTCGCTAAAGCACATCATGTCGCTTACAACAGTTGTGCAGGTAACTCCCCTACCCCTAATGGTTCATTTTGCAGTAGTGACAAATATGACAGTGATTCATGGATAGTAGATTCGAGGGCCTCTACGCATATGTGTTCAAAACCTAGCTTATTAGAACATTTCACAACAAGACACATCAAACCAGTAATTCTACCCGATGGTTCCTATAGAAATGTTACTGCTGTTGGGAAAATAACTTTTCACCCAACACTGACTCTTTCCAATGCCTTATGTGTACCGACTTTTAACCACAACTTAATGTCTCTTCATAAACTTGCCACCGAAAATAACTTGATAGTCATTTTTGCTGATAACAAAGTTTTTTTACAGGACCCATGGAGTGACGATATTGTGGCGATAGTCGAAGCGGAAGGAGGTATTTACCGTCTTACTACCCAAAATTTTACAGCCAGATTAAAAGGCCCATCTCTCAAGTTTTATGTAAACCAATCATTTGCTAATTTTGTATCTGATGATTATACTTTGTGGCATCATCGATTAAGACACGTATCTTCAAGTAAACTTTTGCACGTACCAATTTCTATTTCAAAAACTCCTACTAATTTTTGTTGTGACATTTGCCCTCTTGCCAAACAAGAAAGAAAACCTTTTTCAAGACACAAAATTATCACTACCAAACCCTTTGAACTACTACACATTGATGTTTGGGGCCCATTCAATACTCCAAATATCGATGGCTCAAGATTTTTCCTTACCATCGTTGATGAATTTTCACTTGCTACATGGACTTACTTACTCAATAGTAAGGCCCATGTACACGAAGTACTCACAATCTTTCTCAACACGATTGAGACCCAGTTCTCATTAAAACCTTTATGCATACGAACCAATAATGACACCGAATTCACAAACCAATCTTGCCAAAATTTGTATTATCAGTAAGACATCATTCACCAAAAATCCTGCGTCTACACACCACAACAAAATGGTGTTGTGGAACGCACTACAAGAAAAATGAAGTTTAACGACGGAAATTACCGACGGAATTTGGACATATTCCGTCGGTAACTTTACTTAGTGACGGAATTTACTGACGGAAAACGTCGTCGGAGATACAGCCGTAGTTAAATTTACCGACGGAAAATATTCCATCGGTAAATTTACCTACGGAATTACCGACGATATAAAATAAAAAATTTTTGGTCAGAAATTTACCAACGGAATTGACTTTCCGTCGGTAATTAGCGACGGAAAAAAATTCCGTCGCTAAATACAATATTTTACCAACGGAATTTTTTTTCCGTCGGTAAATTTGCTGAAAATGTTTTTTAAAATTTTACCTACAAAGTGTTTAGTTTCTGTAAAAGTTGCCTTGAAGATAACTTCATTATTT
>JANJEY010000007.1:17139975-17150742 GCA_024703695.1 Erythroxylum cataractarum | reverse complement strand
TTTGATATCTCATATCCATGATCAGTAAAACGTGATCATCAACAAGAATACATACTAGCCTTAATTCATTATTGTTCCACCAATAATGATCGACCAGGGACAATCTAGAATAGTCTAATAACGCTTATGGTTTTACTATCAAGTCACATACTTGATGACATAAGCCTAAAACCATTCATGGAATGTAAATCACATTATATAAATGAAATACATTCATATATGAAAGGAATACCTCATAATATATTATTAACAAGTTATAATATTAATACATGAATCACAACTATCCATTTGCCTAGGGCACACTGTTAACATTTTTAACTCTATTATTATCTACACTATTTGACCCAAAAAAATAGACATAGAGGCTAAAAAATAGATTTTAAATGGATATGAAAGTAGATTTGGATATGTGTCTAGTGATAACCTGAATGGATGGATACCTATATCCTACCTGTTTTTTATCAACTCTATTTTTTATTTTTTAAAATATTTATGGTTAAATATAATAAATTACTAATATTTTTTGAAAAGAAACAGGTTTAAAGTCTCTATTTTACTCCTCAGTGTTCACCTTTTTCATCATATTTTATTTTCTTATAGGATAATAATAATGCAAATAATATGGAGATGGAGTTTTGAATGTTGTGGAGTTCACGCAAAGACAATTTGAAGTTTTGGATATTTCAGTCTTTGTTTCAGTTTTTAATTTGTGAAAAATATATGTTGTCTTATTTACACTAGATATTATGATTTTTATTATTCCAATTTTATGGGTTTTTAAAGATGTACAAATCAAAATCTTGACTTATTATTATTAAAGTAATTTTGATTTGTAACGTTCGCAAAAATATGCTCTTTATATCTTTTATTTAGAAGTTATATTTTTATGTAGTATACAATATGATGGATATCCAAAATCTTAAACAATCCAATAGATTTAGATATGGATAATAAATCGTAAAAATCGATGAATATAAATATAGATTAAGTCATAAAAAATAAATATAAATATGGATAAAGTTATACTCGAACTGAACCCTCCTTATTGTCATCTCTGAACTCAAATCGAATCCTAGGCATTGCCAAAGGCAGCTGCTCTAATCCATGTCAAAGCTGTCATCAACAGTTCCAGCGAGGAGACGGTTCTCCCCGTTCACGCCGCCTCCAGCCTTCACGTTTTTTTTCAATGATTTGAGATGTTGAATGATTCATATGCTTGGTAACAGCATTGAAATGGACGTCGCTCTTTTGGATTGCAGTTTCCAAAGAAACGATACTGTTGACAATCTTGATATCAACCCGCAATGGACTCGTTTATAAGTTCGATTCATTTGCATGAGAAAAGTTAGATTTTGATGCGGAGTGTCAATTATTATGACGGTTAAAAAACTCGAATCTCTGCGTCGAAAGTTTGTAGTATCAATTCAAAGCTTGATAAAACGCCAAGCTCAAGAATCCTTTTGACCATGAATTCTTCTTAATGACAGATTATTGATCGCTAATCTTACCAACGTGTTTGTTTTTAGTGATTAGGTGGAAAGGAAGTCGGGCAGGAGAAGGAAACTTATGAAATGAATCGATTTGCTAAGATGTGAGTATTCATTTGGTTACATCCTAAAAGATAAAATTCCTACTTCGCCTTTTCTGCAAGTGACAGAATGAACTCGTGGTTTGGATAATTGCAAGGCTTATGACTAAAATGTGTTGACCCAATAGGCAAAAGTTGGAAGAAAGAACAAACAAGGAGAGCCGGCGATTCAGGCTGATGTTGTATGCAAAGTCTGGCGGAGTCATAAATCCAGTTGGCGGAGAACCGATACCTTTTCTATTTGTAACGATTAGATCCTAACTTGGAGGTTTCGCTCAGAAATTGGACTGGTGTACCTCTTTCATCGCGAAGTTTTGGGGCGTCTTCACTGGTTTGCAGCTGGCCTGAGACCTTGGATACCGCCGGGTGTTATTGGAGTTGGACTTTCAGGTCGCGCTACAGTTCATTTTAGATTCAGACACCTGCCTCACATCCCTTAATCCCTTTTTGGTAGGCATCACGGAACTTCTCAATCGCAATTGGACGGTCTTCACTCGCCATACATATCGGGAAGGCAATCGTTGCGCCGACTAATTAGCCTCAGCTGTAATCAATTTTGATTTAGGAGTTACCACTTTTGTACATGCACCCTCCGAGTGCCTTTCACTCCTTCTCGAGGATATGACAGGATCTCGACACCCAAACAATATTTTGTAATTATTTGTTATCTTTTCCCTTAAATGTAAAAAAAAAAGAAAAAAAGAATAGACTATAGAGTCATTTCATCTCAGGCGGCGTAGTTTGGATAGCGGTTATTAGGACACCAACTACGTCACTTCTGTGTACTACGTTGTAATATGACTTCTAGACTTCTCCAAGGAAAGTAACTGCCTAATGACCGTTAGCTTTGAGAGTTACGATCTCCAATCACTGAGCATTCTTCATGTGGGACCCGGTTCTCATTGTCAATGCCACCCAAACAAATTTGACGATTTCTCGTGAATTAGAAGCGCCCTGGAGCGTTAGCTCTCACATTCACACCATTAGCCTCTATAAAAACTTGCCAAAACGGGATCTGGGTTGGTGTTCATTTCTTCTCTCTTAGATCGTGTCACTCACTTCTAATTCTATTCTATTCTGTTCTATTCAGGCGGTTAGATCTCAAGTGGTTTAACCTATGATGGGGTGTGATCAGGCAGTGAATGATGAACAGAGTGAGAAAGTATTAAATTTCTCATCGTTTCCCCTTCCGCACAAGCCAGAAGAGCCAAGAGGGTTGGCGACCCCGCCAATCTGTATATCAGCTTCAATTCCATTTGAGTGGGAGGAAGCACCAGGCAAGCCAAGACCATGCTGTCACTCCAAACCAAAAGCTGCAAGGTGCTTGCAATTGCCTCCGAGGTTGCTGAACCAGGCCAAAGTGGCCAACTTGCCCCAAGACTTTTCTCAGCTTGGACCATCCAAGTCTCAGTCCTACTTTGCTGAAGAAAGTTGGGGTGCTCTTCATGCGAGTAAAGATAATATTAAATTCCTATCCAGTAGTTGGGCTAACTTAAGGAAGAGCAAAGATTCTGAAACTGGGGATAGTTGTCGTGTTACCTACCCTGTTTGCCATGCATGTTCTACTGATAACACTAATACTAATGGTGGTGGCACCGGTACTGTGGTGAGGATCACAAGAATGAAAAAAAGATCGTCGAGCTTCTTGAATCTTCATCGCACAGGCTCATATTTTTGGGTAAGTTCCTAGTCAAATGTCCATTTTATGCCATCATATGATACGTTTAACCCTTTCGGACACATAACAAATCATAGCCTGGCCGTGATCTTCTCAGTTATTCCAGTGAGGAAGATCGCCAGATGTTAACTTTGTTCTTTCAACTAATTAAGTTTCTCTGCTCATTGTTAAAATTCTGTCTGCTTAAAGTGATGCCATTACACATTGTCTTAACAGTTAATTGATTTAAAGTTGTGCTACTTGGAAGTTGTTGTTCAAAGTTATGCGCAGGCTGAGCTAATATATGTTTCTTCTGTTGGTGAGTGAATGCAGACAAGCATAACTGAAGGATTTAAGCAGGCGGTCACATGGAAACGCACCAAGGGCCAAGTTTCACAGTTGCATTAGACCAAGAACAGAGAGTTGTTGCTGATCATTTTGGCTAGATTGTGTTGTCACTTCCATGTCATGCTGCTGCTGATACTTTAAAGTCGTCGAAGATACTTCCATGATTTTAACAAATGTTTCAACGCCGTTGAAGATTGACACTTCTTTGTTTCTTTGAAGAGTTATATTCATTGATCTGTAATATTTTTTCTACTCTATCACAATCGGGCCAGTCACATCGCCTGGACACAAAAGTATACATTTTACTCGTCACTTTGTTCTTATCTAAACTGTGTTACTTACGACTTTCCCTGATCACATTCAGATAACTATATTACTTGCGCCTTCTCATTCTGTTTCTGTAATCAATATCTCGGTCATTGTGGCCAGAAAAGGTCTCTTGCCTATGCAGTAGCAACAGCACTGGAGCATGTATATGCGTCTCCATACAATGGAGAAATATCAATTCATAGGTTACTGGAAGCAACGTATCGATTTTAATGTAGAAATATCAATTTGAAAAATATACTGCATCTGATGAATTAATAGACTTTTCAAGTCTAAATTCAATGAGTCGCTTGGCCAATGGCCCCAATATGTGGAATTTACATTTCGTGTGTGACAGACCGAACGCAGCTACGAGGCTGTCAGGACTATGTGTGGTGGTGAGTGACGACAAAAGAGACAAGTTAAGATTGTCCTAAGTATCATAGCCGCATGCCAGTAACCTTCTCTTCTTGTAATTCACTTTGAAACAAGCCTGTCTGAGCTTCTTAGTTTTGTCTGTTAGCTCTATATCTGGCAGTGTTTCCACCAACCTTTTATGTTCCTCCAACATCGCCACCTCGTTACTTAGCCCCAGATCCTACGTCCACCACATGTCGTTAAGATCTTACAAAAACAAAATAAACAAATACTGTAATTCTCCACAAGGTTTTTGTTGTTCAACTTCTCAAGCCTATTTGGAGCAAAGACTTTAAATTTGGACTTTACTCAGATGGTTACTGTTTAATTTGATCATCCAGCAAGCTTTTATAGAAAATTTTCTTCTGAAAACCTTGATTCGATGTGTCAAGATATCTAATATTACCAGTAAACATCAATCTCTATCTGGGAGTCGATGTAACAACAAGATGGTGGTAATAAGATACACACCTTGACATTGTTGATGAGAGACTTCAAGCTCTTGATTTTCCTGTGAGGCCATCTCAGAATATTAAGTTCTCTGCATCTCTTCTTCAGAGCCGTTAGGCCCACCTTCATCTCCTTGGCAGCTCTTGTGATGGGTAACCCAAAGTGTTTCTGGATTTCTTCCATTTCCAATGGAACACGTCTCTTCCTTCCACTGCTACTCCTCTCCATTCTTTCCTCACTCCCTGAACTTATCCATGCAACTTCACCACACGTCCCCTCACTTTTGACGTCACTAACATGGCACTGACCAAGTGAAGCAGTTAAACTGGTTGTAGTCTGGTACATCATGAGTGGTTTTGCATCGTAAACCAGATTTTCATGAAAAACAGGTATTCCTGGAAAGTTTTCAAGAGACACATCTTCAAGTAGCTTGAAATCATTGTTGTTGTTCAACAAAGGTGGGGGTAAGCAGCAAACCTCCTCCAGGAAACTGTTCAACGGTGGAAGTTCAGAGATCCTGATATCATATATCAAAGGGAAAAGAAAATAGAGAAAGGTCATGCAATATGAATATGTAGGAAATTGGTCCCTGCTAGCTGTATAACATACCTGCATAACAAAGCAGATTACTTACTTGCCGAAGGTGTCGTCAATGCTAAACCAGTCAAACTCAAGTGGGCATTGAGTCCTTTGAATGCTAAGTAGGTTTTGTTTTCTGATATCCATTAAATCTGAGATAGAAGAGAAAGAAACAGGGTATGTCAAATGGATCAAGGAAGAAGAGGGCATAAATATGTACATTAAACGTTTTGGTGGGAGGATTAATACTGATCATGGGGAGTTGTGTTTAGGTAAATGAGGTTTAGAAATACAATGGAATCTACTTAATATTGGTTTTAATGAATGAACAATTACCAATTATGTACAGGGAGGCTGCATCATTCCTTCTTGTAATTTAATGTCTACGTAAGGATTCATTAAAGCTGCTCTTTATTTTTCATCAAGTCTCATAAAATGAACCAACATTATTTTGGTGACCATTCTCACCATCCCTTGCTATATTAAATAAATAATCCGTACATTTCATGAAAATTTGTTAGTATATAAAAGTGATTTAGTCAACAGTAACCATCATAGTCATAAGAATCACCAATCTCAAACATTTTTTCTTTTCAAATCCTTTTTATATCATTTTCTTTTGCACGCGCAAACGCGCACACACAAAACTTGCTCTTATATCCATAATTTTTACTCCAAGGCCATTTATAGGCCCCGGACAAAGTAAAAAGAAGAGTCCCAATAAAATAATAATATTTAAATATATAAATTTTAAAAGAAAAATTTTATTATTAAAATTTAAAATTCATACATAAGTGACTCAATTTATAAGTCTTTATATTCAACAAAGTATTAAATAATTATAACATTAACTAATAATATCTTGTCAGAGTAAGTAATAATAAAATCACTAAAATAGTAACAGTAACAACAAAATAACAATAATAGCAATCGAACAACAATATTAGACTACAAAACACCAAGAGGATTGCACTAACAAATATACAAATGATCATGATTTATAAAAAATAATTTCTTCATACATTTTTAGAAGCAAAATCATTAATAATATTATCAAGATCAATATTGTCCAATATATCATTCTCGATACATAAAATAGCTAAATTATTCTACCTTTTTGTGACATTGATGATGTCAAGTAGGTTTTCAATAAATTTGACATTGAAAAACTTCTCTCAACTGATGTTACAGTCACAAGTATAGTCAATAAAATTTGATAAGCAATTGAAACATTTAGATAACAATTTGTAGCTCTAACAAATTCTAAATTTTAATCGATAACATTAACTCATTTGGAAGTCATTGCAACTCTTTTAATTCAGAAGAAGATCATCTAAATCTACATCTGACACATTATAATGAGAAAAAATTATGCAGCATTCTCTTAATTTATTATCATCTAATGACCTCAACTTCTTTGAATCAAATATGAATTCAAAAATATTTTCAAATGTTGTTAATTGTTTAAATATATTCTTCAATGAAGCAATTTTCATATCCACAACAACTAGAAAGTAATTAACTCTAAAAGAATCCTTAGTTGATTGTATTCCTCCATCGTGATCATTTTCATCAAATTGTCTTTTCCTAATAATATAACATCTAGTTGGAGAAGACTTTTGACAATATTTATACTAGAACCAAACACTTCATCTCTATATTTTTCAAAAAATATCATCACACCTTATAATTGCTTTATGGTAGCATTAATGCACATAGATTTAGACTATAACTTTTTACTCACCATGTTAATAGCGAATAAAATATCATATCAAATAACCATACCAAGGAAAAACTCAAAACTCTCAAGTGCATTAACCAAACTTTCCGCTTCACTATTTGACTTGGCATCATCACTAAATATAGATAATTACATAAAAGTCAACCTTATTTGAGAAGCTTGAAATCTAATAGATTTAACACTTTTTATTCGACTATCCCAACAAGTGTTAGACAATGATTTCTTGGTTAAGCGCAAAACATTATTAAATAAAACCTTCCACCTTTTAGGAGAAATTGAAAATAATGCATATATGTGTTATACAACTACAAAAAATGAAACAACTTTAACACAAGAATGTGTCATATCACTAAGAGTAAGATTGAGATTATGACAAGCATATGGAATATGTATTACTCTCGAATTTATTTCAAGTAATCGCTTTTGGACTCCTTAGTGCTTTCCCTTCATATTAGAGCCATTGTAATAACCTTGACCCCTGACATTATGGACATTAAGATAAAGAGACTTAAATGTATTTAGTAATAAAGTCTCAATCCGGATGTATCATTTACCTTCAATAACTCTAAAAAATACTCCTCTATTTTATTTTTTATTTGACATATTCACACATCATACTAACAAACTTATTTGTTCTTGATGACTTAAATATGGGGTACAATCAAGAATAATAGAAAAGCATTTTGCCTCTTTAATGATCCTTATGATAAAACTTCTACCACTATAGGCCAATAGAGAAATCAACTCATTTTAAAATTTGTGACTAAGATAATGATGATGAATTTCATGATTTTGAATACGTCTAACATGATCTTGTAGTATTACATCAAATTCAACAATCATCTCAATTCTAAAAACTATCTTAGTAAAGTTTCTGATTGGATCATAAAAAATCCAAAATATATTTGACAAGATATTTCACAACATAACCTATTCTCATCAAATCCAACATTCTTTCTCCTTTAAAATTTCTTGTTATAAATCTTTATCAACTATTTATTTTTTACTCAATTTTACATTTATTCATTCCAAGTTCTCATATTAGTTTTATGCTCAATGCAATTCTCATGTTTTTTTAATCTCTCACTATGATGCTTCCAATATCTAAATCCATCATTTTCTAATGCACTTTGTTTGCTGTTAGATTTGAACAACTTACAATAAAAACAAAATACTTTATATATATGTTTAGAGTAAACCATCCATTTTCTATAGCTAACGTCGAGAGGTATTATCTAAAGGAAACATAAGATTCAATTCTTTTACAAACCCTTTTTCATCTAAAATATCTCTTAGGTTATTATCAATATTATCCCAATTTATACGATCCAATATAGAGATTAATTGCTCATTTTTCCTTAAATTTTTTAAAGTGAATGCATTTAGTACATGATCATGCTCACTCAAGTCACTAATATCCTCATAAATATAAATCTCACCACTTAAATTTTATTTATGTTGTTCAAAATTACCTTCACCTAATTCCTCAGGATACTTACTAAAGAAGTCTACTCTTTATTAATTGCTCCTTTTTGGAATTCTATTAACTGTTCTACTTGTTTTATTTTTGCCTTTTTTTCACTTATGGACAAATGCTTTTTAGACAATATAATATAAATTAATTATAGCACAACTGGACTAGAAAAAGAACAAAAACATTTGTATGGAATTAGAAGAAGTATGTAGGCACAACAGAACACCAATAACTTAACAATATATCATAAAAGATATATCAATGGTATTATAACTGTGACGGAGGAAAAAAAATAAAGAGCAAAATTTAATATCCTATATTAAAAATGAAAAAATAAAGAGCAAATTTTTATGATAGAGAAACATTAATTTCTAAAAATACAAGAAATTAACATACTTAGGAGAAAATACAATAAATTATATTATAAGTTATTAACTATTTTAAGTTTGCAAAGCCAAATATTATCCTATTCTGCAAGTGTGCAAATAATTGAATACTATTTTGTCAAGTAACTAAATAAAGGTCTAAATTATTAAATCAAATATTTTCAGTAGTTTTTAATTTAAGCAATGTTATTGATTTTTAATAAGAAATTTTCTTTTATGGGAATTGGAATAATGCTAAAAGTAGTATATCATATCAACTATTCATGATATTATTTAATAATCAAATTATTTTATTATATTTTATTAAATTTTAAGTAATAAAAATTTTTTGTTTATGGGAATTAACATAATGGTAAATGTAGTATATTGTAACAACTATTTATGGTATTATTTAATTATCAAATAATTTTATTATATTTTATGAAAATTTTAAGTAAATTTAATATTATGTTAGTTTAAATAAATATAGATAAAATTAAAAAGAATACATTTTATGACACTTAAATAATAATATACAAATAAATAATATTTTTTTAGAGTACAATAACTAAAATAACAAAGTCAAGAAATAATGTATTTAATTATATAATTTTCAAAGTGGGTTATTCTTCCAGTGCAATTTATTCAAGGATCTAAAGAGTGCCAAAATGTGAATTAAATAAACTTCAATTTTATATATAATAAATTTAGGGATTATTGCATTAAAAGAAAAAGGGCTGCAAGCAGATTAACCACAAGTGTTGCGATAAATTATCACTCAAATGATTAAATATTTAGTTAGCTACAAATACATTAAAAAATTAGAAACTTTATCTTTAAATTATCACTCAGAACTCAGAAGTCATAGTCGTGAAAATCTTTTGCTGCTAATTTTTAAGTTGAGTATCTTATATTCATATATTAATGGAACTTAAAAAAAAAAAAGAAATACACCCAAATGCTTCAAATGAATTTATAAACACAGGAAGTTACGTTAAGCTAAACTTTTCATCTTCCATGTTTAAAGTTAACAAAGGAATTTATAAACACAAGAAGTTAACATTAAGCTAAAATTTTTAGCTTCCATGTTTAAAGTTAACGTTAACTTTAAACATAGAAGCTAAAAAGTTTAGCTTCCTTTATTAGCAATATTATCACCACCTATGTGACATGACAAGAGAGAAAGAGATGCTAAAAATCTTGTCTCTTCCACTTCTCTGACAGCTGTTAATTAGGATTTAATAAACTTCAAATGAATGAAATTTTGGAACGGTAGAATGTTGAAGTGAGATTGAGAGTAGGCTTTTAATAAGAGTAGGTCCTAGGCAGGTGCCTTGCTTGTCCCTACCTAGGGCTGGGATTGTTTTACTCTCATCTTCATTTCCATATTCATAAGGGAAAGAAAAGAGGTAGGTATCTATTAATACTTTTATTCAAATTTTGTAGTTGTTTGTGTTTGTCTTTATTTAATTAATTTTGTAAATCAAAAGGTGACTAAGATTATAACATCCTGTTACTGCCAGCAAGGGTATTATGGTAATATTGGGACTGACTGATAGGCTTACTGTATTTACTGACTGAGTATGCTTCATGCCTCTAATTATAGAGGAACTGGTCTACTGTATATGTATATATTTTATGGGTGCATGTATTCATGAATTTTCGGTATTTAATTGTGTATTGAAATTGACTGGAGTGACTGGTTTGTGAACAGATCAAATTGTGGGCTGACTGAACTGACTGGAATATGATTAATTGAGAAATCAGAGTTTTTGGGTTCAATTGATTGACTTAATATTGGTTACGAGTGACTGGAAATTGATAGTGGATTATAGGAAAATT
>JANJEY010000007.1:17105422-17119260 GCA_024703695.1 Erythroxylum cataractarum | reverse complement strand
AGTTAAGAGCGCTTACGTTTTGAGAAAACTATAGAAGAGCGTTAATCACGTGTCGGTGATCATTTTCTGTGATCATAATAAGGTTTATCCTATGTATTATATCTCATTCATGTTTTGAATCTTTCTGTGTATGTGATGGAATCTAAATATAACTGTAGTTGGAAGAAAGCAGTCCTAAGGAAGCAGCGAGATTGATTCAATCTTTTCAGGAAAAAGCTTTAAAGGTTGTTGAACTTCTCATTATTATTGGTTTTGATCGCAAATATGCATGGTGGTCCTAACATTGCTTCTTGTTCAAACTTCAAAGAGCAGCTAAAAGTCTTTTACGACGAAAACAACGTGTTTAGGTAATTTTGTTAAGAGAAATTAGGATCCAGGAGGACGGACTAGTTTTTGTGGAACCCAAAATTAAGTTGCCACAAATCACGCCACTGATTTCGCAGTGACAAAAGTTTGTCAGGAAACAGGAAAGATTGGGAACGTCGTTTGTCATCACCACGCAAGCAATTACTCTTTAAGCTTCCAAGTCATGAATTCAAGATATTCTCTTAGATGTGGACAACTGCATTGCGTCAAAAATGACTTTACATTTACAGACACTTAAACTAAAAGATCAAATGTAGACCAAATCTGAAAACGTTGAGAGATTCCGTTTTGGATTCAAGTCTATTGAATTTGAACATGCAGGCTCAACGGTGGTGACACAAGAGTGAGAGTCGGAGTTGGGGGAGAGGTGGTGAGGAGCCGAATGATGGTGGGTATCACGTCAGGCTCAGGCCAGGCTCTCTCTGCTCCAGGAGACTTGGACAAATAATACTAGCACTTAAACTAATAATGTCTGTCACCATGTCTCCTACTCAATTGCACGGCACCAAACAATGAGTGCCACTAAAGTTCACGTCCTCTCCTTAGAAAGAGACTATCTTCTCTTTCAACCTAGCCCCTACAAGAAGGACCCTTTAACTAACTTAACAAGCATTCAATATTTGATGAGTTGTGAAGAGTCAAGAGGCATGGACATGGCGAGACTAAGACTAAGCAGGGTCAACTACATCAACGGTTGAGATCAACCAATGGGTTCTCCGTGACTTGTGGGCAAAAGCAAAGCTCATTGAAGAGCTCAAAAAAGAAACATGTCGTGGGCCATCACCGAGCAGGAGTTGAACATTACAGATTTTAAACGCCTAGAAATGATTACGAGAGTGGCTTCTCTCTCCTTTTCTTGCAACCTTTTCTTCTTTCTTTAGTTTTTCTCTTCCATGGTGGCCTACAACTTCATTAGACGTGCAATCCTTAGTGGCTCCTTCTTCTTCTTCTTCTTCTTCTTTAGCTTCCTTCCCTCTCTCTCTATCTCGTCTCCTGCCCACTTATTAGTGTTGTCGTTTTCTGTTGTTTGGTCAAAAATCTGTACCCCCAACTTCTAAAGTGGAGGTGGTCTCTTTCTGTCAATTTTAGCAATTTGTTTCCTTTTCCCACCTTTGTACCCGGTTTTCCCAATTGTGGGGTGTATATATTTCAATTTGTTCGTCGTCCTAACCTGCAGTGCCATTCCCGTTGGAGGTTTGGGGCTTCAAAGAGAATCAGGTTAGCCCTCTTCATTTCATTTACAATACCCAGTTTTTGTAACGTTTGGTTCTGTGTTGTTGCCTCTTCAAGTCCAGTTTCTTCCGTTTTCTTCTTTATCAACCACAAGGAAGGATTGACAACTTTCCAGCTTGTGATGTTCTAACGGATATACTCTTTTGTCGTGTGTGTGTGTGTGTGTGTAATAGTTAGTAAAGTGAGGAGTGTTGATGGATATTCTGACAAACTGGGGTTTCTTGCAACCGGTTTCTCTTCATGGTCTGCTTTACAATTAGTTGACTGACTGCCTTGTAGCTGCTTACTGTTTCTTTGTTTTCTTTTCTCGTTATCGAAAAAGATAAATTTGTTTTCTTTCCTTGTTTCCTTTTCGATTGAATACCAACTTCTCCAATATTGGCCTCCTTGTTCCTTTCTGGGTCCTGGGATTTCAGCTCACACTTTTCAAGATGCAGTGGGCCCATCCTCTAGGCCCTAGGATGCCTTCCTTATCTCTTACATTTCAGGATTTGCAGAATAAATGTTTGGTGGCGGACTGGCACTGACCCTGATATCAAGCATAATGAGGATCATGCGAGCTTCATTTTCTTGTGATTTGTTTCATTTTAGGTTTATTCTCTTGTTGCAGGATAAGCGAGTGTATGAATAGTCTCAATGGGTACAATGGCTGCACCTTCAGTGTCTAGAGAAGCATCAACCTACGATGAGCTTTCTATGCAGCAGAGTTTGCTCTTCTCCGATAGTCTCAAGGTTTGGATTCTGAAAATTTATCTATCACCATTCCATAGATCTGCTCTTGAGTATTATTTTAAGCACGCATCAGTTGAAATTTATGAGATTTTTGATAAGAATCTGTACACGAGAGTATCTGCAACATTTTGGGGTGGAAACATCAGCCTAAGCTTTAGTATGGGAGTGACTTCGATTTGGAGCTTTAAGTCGTTTCTCAAGTTTCTTCATGAACTTCATAGTATTATGATATATGCATTTTGTCATCATGCTATTGAAATTTGTTTCAGTATACCATTTTCTTTTACCATGTACATGTTTCAGGATTTGAAGAATCTGAGATTGCAGTTGTACTCAGCAGCGGAGTATTTTGAGCTTTCCTACACAAATGATGACCAAAAACAACTGTGAGTTGCTGCTTTTATATGTGACTGCCATGTTTTCTTTTGACTATGTCAATTGTCATTTTCTTAGACTGCTACACACCTCCTAAGTTGAGAATATCCTGTTTGAGACAGAGTGGTAGAGACATTGAAAGATTATGCAATCAAAGCTCTGGTTAATACGGTGGATCATTTGGGCTCTGTGACATATAAGGTCAATGATCTCTTGGATGAGAAGGTAGACGAAGTTTCTGGAACAGAGTTTCGTGTCTCTTGTATTGAACAGGTATGCCTTGGATTTTCTCTCTTTTATAATGTATTAGCTAGTCCAGGTCCTGTAATGATTGGCATCCTATGCTAGAAGTGCATTTTATAGTCAATCTGCTTTCAGTAGGTGAGAAGCTGAAGCCTTGAAAAGGCTTGAGATTAGGTATTCCAAAGGTTATAAAAATTCTTGCGAGTACACTGTTGTTGAAGCAAGTGAAAATAGTGAAGACTGGTAGGATTGTGCAAACAAAGTTGCTCTCTGCGCTTTGTCAACATACATCTTGAGATAGACAACTTCATGATACACAGCTAAACATAACTTGATGCTGAAAGCAATACTGGTGTAACTTTTTTGTTCATCTCTGCTCCTATCTTGATTCAAAACAGATGCATTTTGTGTGAGAATGATCAAATTGCTGTAGATAAAACAAATTTTGCTTCCTGATATCCTTTCTGGAATAAGATGCCACAGATATCCGCTCTTTGACTTTCCCTAATTCTTTTTCAATTCAATTTGTTAGAGACTGCGGACATGCCAAGAGTATATTGATCATGAGGGCATCTCACAACAGTCACTGGTAATAAATACTCCAAAGTACAATAAGCGTTACATATTGCCAGGTGATTATAGTAATCTATTCAAGTTCTATCCTTTGGGGTCTACTAGTTTCAATTACAGCTTTTCCTTTTGTTTTTGGTTTTTTTTGGCTTCTTTTCATTTACTTTTAAGAAAGAAAATGAGGTGAGAGTTGGAAGCACGCAAGTCTCCTATGTTATATAAAATGTTCTTAATTCTGAAAATTTTCTTCGTGAACATATTTTCAGTTGGGGAGACAATGCATGGTGCCATTCGAACTAAATCAAAGTACCTTGGTTGCAGCTTAGATGATGAAGATGATTGGCACCAATTTAGGAATGGTATGGTTGTTATCTGCAGTTTGTATTTTATATTGTCTATTGGGAAAATTAGCAAGTTGATTCTTCTACTGACTGATTTGATGCAAAGCTGTTCGAGCTACAATTAGAGAGACGCCAACATCCTCAGTCGGCGGAACCCCGAGATCTATCAAAGAAACCCCAAAATCTTCAGTCAAAGAAGCCCCAAAATCTTCTGTCAGGTGTGGAACATGATTTCTTTGACGTTATCATTGAAAGTGGCTGTTAATAAAGAGAATGATTGAATTTCATCTTTTGCATGTAGGAGAGGGCATTCTCCATCTCCTTCTCCACGACTGCCACAGCGATCTGCAACATTTTCCTTTACCGCCACAATGCCCAAAAAGGAATTAGGTTGATGCCTCATTTACTTTATCATAGCCTAAGCCTCAATCTTTGGGCTCATTTGTTTTATACTTTTAGGTCTGCTTCTCATTTCTTTTTCTTTTGATTTACATTCTCTAAACTTATATCTGGTATTGCTTTCATGATCAGAAAAGCGAACAGTTTCACCACATCGTTTTCCACTCCTGCGTTCTGGTTCTGTGTCAAATAGGCCAACAACTCCAAACTCATACACTACTAACACTAGCAGTCGGCCTACCACTCCAAGTTCTGCAAGACGACGAGTAAGCATATGTTAACTTTATCATGCATATAGGTGCAGAAGTTGCATTATGAACTGTATTAAAGCAGTTCTCCATTAATCTTATACAATTTATCATATATTTCTCTTTGTTTTACATGGTGGTTGTCCTGTTGACTTAAAGAATACGTTGTGACCTGAATATTTGGAATTTGTTTTCCATTGTCAGTACCCTTCAGAACCGCGAAAATCAGCCTCAATGCGTCTCCAACCAGACAAAGAAAATTCCAAGGATGTTGAACAATACCCCAGCAAAAGTAAACGTCTTCTCAAGGCGTTACTTAGCCGACGAAAGTCAAAGAAAGATGAGATGCTGTATACTTACCTGGATGAATACTGATGAAAAGAAAACGATCATAGGGCTAGCATAAACAAATCAAGGAGGCAGATTACGTCCTCTTTTTCTTTTGTTCATACCGATTCTATAGTTGTAAGTCTTCATCTTCTCCAAAGTAGTAGCAAAGTTATAATGACCCTGTAATTTTGTTTTCAAGTGCTATGTATTTTATGTAACCTGGCAAATGGGCCAGCAATTATGAACATTGTTGTCTGAAATTCCATTGAAGGAATGTTTTGTTTGCTTCTTGATTCTGTCTGTATCTATATCGGGTCCTGATTCCACTGCATCAAAATGATTTTATTGTTTTTCTTGTACATTTTAGACGGGGGTCCTTTCACTGGGCTGGAGGACGTTTAGGAGCAAGATGTGATAAAAACCAGAGAGCTAAGTTGGGAAAGGGCAGATGTCTCTTGAATCAGCTCTGTTAACAAGATATGCAACCAAAATAACCCAACCTTCAAAAGGGTTAACAAATGCTTTCCTTAAAAGGGTCAGATTCACTAACAAGCTTTAGCAGTTGGTGAATCTTGTCAGTTTCTGGTTCAAATTCCTAATTTGTAATCCTAGTGTTCATGGACGCTCATCTCTTCTTTGTTTCACCATCATCTCTTGTCTAATGAAGGTATCATCTCCTCTTTGTATGACCATCAAACTGTTAATTTGGCTTTGTTTATATGTTATACATATAAACATGCAATTTAATATCCACTTGTAATACAAATTATAATTAAATTATGTGCATGAAATAGTCTTATTTTATTTTAGTTATTGATCTTTATAATTTAAAATAAAAAAAATTAGTTTGATTTTGAAACAATTTTAAATTCAATACGGGAAAATAGCCTCTCTACTTTGTAGAGGTAAGGTTGTGTATTATTAGACTTCTTCATATTTCGCTTCACTGCAGGACTTCAAACTAGGTGTGATGATGAATTGAAAACTATTTCTAATTATATTGACTTATTTAATAAAATTAATTGAAAATAAATTTCAACAAATTACTCCTCTCACTTATAAAACATTATAATCCAATTAGAAATCTATTTATAATTTAATTAAAAATAACTTTCCTTAATTATAAACCATAATACTACATAAAAACCACTTTTGAAATAAAATAAAGCACTTAATATTTAATTAAGAAAGTATTTTACATTATTTACATAGAGATTAGTTGCTTAGAAAAATATTTTAAAATATAAAATTTCTCAATTAATTAAATGTGTGTTTCCATAATTGAGATCTTAAAATACCTCATCGATAATTAAAAAAACAAAAAACAAAAAACAAAAAAAAACCCAAGCCTAATCGAAGTCAATAGATTTGATTCGAATTAACCATAATTTAGGTCAATTTTTAACTTTTATGCATAAATTATATTTAAAATAATATTATAATTTTAAAATAAAACTATATTTTTAATAATAAAAAAACACTTAGAACAAGAATTTATTTTTAATGATAAATTATATTTAAATTTCTAAATATGTTCACAATAAATATAAATTATAATCTGAAATCATATTTAAGATTAGATAAATTAACTCTTTTAATTTATTTTTTATTTCTAATTAAATAATTTATATCCATAGGTTAATGTTAATTTCTAATAATACATTATGACCACCCAAATATTAAGAATATCGAAATAGTTTTGATTAACCTTTTAATGCGTGATTTTTCATATATTTCAATCATTTTATCTTAAAATATTCTGATTAGACATAGAACATATAAATAATATCTGTTATATTTTAGTCAAATCCTATTAGTTCTTTACTATTAGTAATTGATTTTATTAATGACATTTAGAAATTATTTTAAAAATGTAATTCCACTTTGTCAAGAATTTTATGAATCAATGCTAATCGAGAACAACATAACATTATTTCTAATCATTTTAGAGTGAAAAATCTCATATCAATCACCCAATTAAGTCCGTTTAGTTTATGATGTATATCCTGACTATCGATTAAGTACTATTGACTAGAATAAGTTATTAGTAATATCAAAACATAACAATCTCTATACAAGATACTTTATAAATCTCAAGTTAAGAATCACAATCATTATAATGAGAATTTTCACACACACACACACATATATATATATAGGTAATATTTCAAATAAATTTCTCATATAAGATCAGTGCAATAGACTTATTATTTAACAAGCATTAATATGTTTATTTATGTATTTTCATACTTCAATATATGGGTTGAGTACTTCCTTTATATCAAAATAAAATATATAATATGTGCTAATCTTTTTATTATATATTAACGTCCAATCTTAATAGAGCATCAATTAGGAACAACTTAGGAATAATACATGAGTAAGGATCATAATTATAATCGTATTATAATTTCGTTTATAATGTATATTTAGCCCATAAAATATAACATATACATTTAAATATGTATAAAATAAAACTATCTTTAAATAATTATTTCATTAAATTATAATCCATCGTATTAAATATATGGTATAAATCAACAACAGGGCATTATACAGTTCAAACGTACAATATGGTGTCCACAATATCCCGGACAATAATTTCTACATCAACCAATCAGAAATCTTCCAGGCTTGAAAAGACTTTACTTGAGATGATTGCTTTTGTCTACATAACCATTCTCTCGAGTTCATTTATCAGCACACGTGAAGAAGATTCAGATGTCAATTCCCTAATTTCATGTTGGCTTATCAGCATAATGTACTTGAATGACGCAGGAGGTTATCCAGGTTTTTGCAGACATGAGGTTACATGGGTTGATCCCAGAATTGCATGCTTGTACTAATCTATACAATGTGGTTCATTCATGCTAAGTCTGGGGATGTGGAGAAGGCGGGGAGTCATTGAGTGAACTGGCGTTGAAATGTGTTTTTCTTCATCTTTTCACTATCAAAACATTGATTTCACTGCACTACGAAAAGGGTATGCTCAATGAAGCTTTGTGTGTGCAACACAGAATGTAAACGGCTGGAATTATCCCCTACACTGTTTCTCATAACTTTTTAATTCATGGATTGTGGAAAAGGTAGGATCAGAGAGGCCCTCAGGCTCATTACAGAATATAAAGACACTATGCTCAACCTCGTAACTTCACTACATTGATTGATGGTTTTGCAGAGCCGGTGATCTTGATGAGGTTTTAATGGATGGATAAGCTGTTGCATATAATAACAATTTGTGCAACTTATTTGAAGTCAGAATAATAAATACCAATAAACCCTTGAATGGGATGAATGGCAAGAAGATGAACCTGATAACGTCACATGTAAAACATTACTCAACGCTTATTGTATGATAGGCTACCCAAATTCTGCTTTGAAAGTGAAAGTTAAGATTCACATATAAAGCATTGATTCATGAATATTGCAAGGTGAATGGGATGGATGGTACCACGGAGTTCCTGCTTCCATGCTTGATACTTGAATTTTGTCAAGTTGTTTGCCCTTCTTCAGCACAATGAAGAGGTAATCCTTGATGAATATTGCAAGGTAATCCTATCTGTGTTGACATCTCAGTATACAGGAACTAAAAAGAAGTCTTTGCAATATTGAAAAGGATGGTTATGCTGACTAAACATTTTGTCGTAGGCAAGAGAAGAGTGATGTACATTAGTCTAGCTTTAAAAAATGTATTGAAAAGTGCTTCAGATATGTCAGTAGAATGTACAAGAAACGGTTGATGGTGCTCTTAAACAGCCTCAACAGAACTCCCTGAAATTGAGGCTAAATTACACTGAACACAATCAGGTGGGTTTAAGGCATGCTTTAGTCTCCTGTTTCCATCCATCGACTTTCATCTTCGAGTCCATTTTTGCTTAGAATAAGAGAGAGAAAGAGAACTTTCTTCATTCTAGGGATCAATAAAAGTTAACCAAAAGAGATTAATTGAGAATGAAAGATAACAAAGAACAAATACTTGTAGATCAGCTGCCATTCTAAACTAAAACACGATGTCACAAATTCAACCTATTAATTAGGATTACATAATGTATAACAGAATCAAGTAAACAATAAATAATGTTTCATAAAGTCATTCTGTTTCCGAACTCTTCTATTGTTTTTGTTGCAAGTGTAAGTACATCAACAAAAGCTGAAAATGAAGCTCGAAGAAACCTAGCTTCGGTGGCTTCAAAATGCCTGTAAGCAAATGGTGAAGAAATTCGAGTTAGAAGTTTAATGGCCATCAAAATTCATGTTAGTTTATGTTCGAAGAAACAGGTGAGTAATAAGGTGGAACCTCTCAAGCACTCACTTAAACAACAAACCGCAAGAACTGAAATAGAAAATTGAGCTAGCAGAACTTGCTGCCTTTTTGCAATCAATCAAGTTTCCCATTGACAAGGCAATTCAAAATTAGAAGTCCTGACATCATATTACCACTTCAAACTAATTACAGTCAGCGTTTACATTTCTTGTTTCATTGATCGACAGCATTGATCAAATTCTGCTATAAGTTGATATATAATGGCTTACTTAACTCTTGCACACAAATCTCCTACAATATCTTAATGCCAATGACCAACAATTCAGATGTCACACAATCAAGATTTTTACCAAATCCATTTCATAACACATTAAACTATCCAAATAGAAAAGATCAAAGACAACATAAAACATGATTTTGTTAGTGGTCTCAACTTAAGAAGGCGCTTATATACTAGCTTCTCCCCTCTCCATCAATACTAATCAAGCTCTATTTAATCTAGTTTAAGAAGCGATGAAACAAGAACTAAGAGTTATTAGAGGTATAAGACAGTTGACAAATTATTTCATTCTAATACCCATTTATCATATGCAGTGAGTCAGATAGTCACATCAAGAAGCCAGAGCTTTTCCAAAGTCTTTCCTTCTCAAGTTGTATCTTCAGCATTTTTTCTGCTCAAGTTCTAGATGGTAACCGAAATCTCTGACTCTTTTGTCAGGATTGTAGTTCGTTTTCAGCATGCAAACCAAAGAATCAATTGGGAATTCTTAAATAAAGTCTTTCAACAGTTCAAGCTGCAATTCGTCCAGCACTCACAAAAATAAATAATCCATCAAGACTTCACAGAGCGAGTTGTTAAAAAATAAAACAGAAGCAAATTGGTAAACTCACACCGACAACTTTGCATTGGAAACTGACATAAGTCTTTTCACCTTATCTGGCTGCAACTGCATCGCAAGCAACATTGTCAAACTGCAGCTACATAACAAACTAAAGAATAAGAGAGGCCTAATACTCACCTCCTTATCAACAGCCAATGCTGCATGGACAATGGAAGCATTCTCCTCGGACCCAAAATCAACTTCCAAGTCACTGCACATAAAAAGTTTGTTTACAAATTTATGAGTAATTCATCATAGAAATAATGCCAAAGTCACATAGTTCAAGAATCACAGGATAAACCACTATACGAACAATGTGTATATATATGGAGAAGTTAGCAAAGACAACAAGGACCAGAACAAGAACATAGTAAAGACTTCAACAATTAAATTAACGAGAGAAAGAGAGACAGAAAACCATGTGAAATCCCAACGGCTCTGGGCATCTAACATGTTTGAAACTATCTCGGCAGCCATTTCCTGTCGTCCAGTACACAGTTCTGTAGCAAGAGAAACCACCTCAAAAAAAATTTTAAAAAAGGAAACTAAATGGAAAAGTGCAAGTTGATACTCACAGTAAAAAAGGTCGGTGGAAAGTGGAGTGAGGTCTGCAATTGAGATACAACTTAAGCCAATGAAGATCAATGTGTCTCTGCCTTTATGTCTGTCAACTAGGGTTTTCGGGGTGACAACGATTGCTTTCTTTTGCATAAAGTATGGATGGACCATAACATGAATAATCTTATATAGAAATATGTATTTAAAGTTTTTTTAGTTTTAATTTTAAAAAAACTAGATGATAATATGTCTATTTATAATTAATAAATTATAATTTATAATTAATTCAATAAAAAATTTAAAGCATTAAACAATTTTTACAAACAAGTTCATAATTTTTTAAACTTTTTTTATTATTAATATAACGATCTAATTCAGTTTTACCTATCTTCACTTAATTAAATTCGACTCAATCTAATAATTTAAAAATCTTAAATTAATAATTTGAATCGAGTTTAATTAATTTGAGTTTAATTTTAGAATTAGGTTAGATCGTCGTCTAAAAAACATTTAATTAGTTTGTATGTAATGTTCTTGTTAAAAGTGCAAATTGTTAACGAAAGTCTAATAAAGTAAATTTTTGAAAATTTGAAAATCAAATTTTTTTTCAAGAATTTTAAAAATTATATAAGAAAGTAGATTTTTTAAAATTTGAAAATCAAAATTTTTTCAAGAATTTCAAAATTTATATAAAGTTACTTAAATTATGCAATATGTACCATCTTTTACCTTAAATGTTATTCTAAAATATTAAAAGAAAATTTTTAGCCTCATTTAGGAAAATCTTACCCAACTTTATTTGACTTGAGAAAATTATTTATTGAAACATGTAATATAAGTAGAGATGTCAAATTTAACCCGACCTAGGTTGACCAAGCTATGGGCCAGCTATGTGGCAATTATGATCGGCCCGACTAGCTAGGCCAGTGGCCTAACCATTATTTCAAAAACAACGTTATTTTTTATGTTTTTTTTAATATGATAAGCTAAGTTGTCCCGGCTTATCTGTGGCTCATTGGGCCACAGGCCACCCTAGTCCACGGTCGAGTCCGACCTAACTTGTTGGCATTACAAGTGTACCCATATTGAGCATTGGTGTGAGATTTAACTAGCTGTTGATCATTATGATGTAAAAAAGTGTAATATTATGTCATTAAATAGCTAATGAGCCATTTCCCCATTTGAATGTCATTGGATAGATAACATATTGGGAAATTGGCTCATCCCCTTATTGATTTATGTCCTACCAATTGCTTTGATTATAGTTTAGTGACAAATTATTTAAAGGCATTCTTTAGCTTGTACATGTTTAGAAGTATATGATAAAGTCCATGGGATAATTGTACATTACATATAAAATTATAATGAGATTATAATTATGAGATTCATATTGCATTTATGTATTATTCATAAATGTTCCTAGCCATTGTTATATTAAGATTGAACATTAATAGAATGTAAAAAAGTTAGCCAGTACTGCTGTCATCTGCAACCAAATCAAAAAGAAACCAACTTCTGTTAATGCAAATTAATGTAGTTGTGGTAACTATATATCGTTCTCACAAGGAATTTTAGCGGTAAAGAGTTTACGAGTTCAAAACTAAAATAAAGTAACAAAAAGGGGGAGTTTTGCAATTCGCGTAAATTAAGAAAGTATAAATAACAAAAATTTGAATTTAACATAAGTGATTGGACCTGAAAATTTAATGAAAAAATCTTAGTATCGGGTCACCAATGTTATCACGCTAAAATGGATCTTGGATCTAAAATTTTAGTTAATTAATAAACATTTATTAGGGGATGTTTTCTCTTAAGTGTAAATGAATAGAAATATGTATCATAAGCATTCTTATCAATCAACAATCTAAATACGATCATAGGTTCAATTGAATAATAGATTTAAAAACTAAGAAACTAATGAACAAGATAATACATGTACGACATGCAATTAATCAAGATGAATATCTTCTTAAAATTTCCGACTCTAACGTAAAGAAGATAATCCTAATTGCTACTTGTGATAAACAAAACTGAATGTCATATTTCATTAATCTAGCTATTGAACGAATCAATTCCTAGTTGCGCACCTAGAAATCAATCAATTCAATTAGAAAAAGAAGTTCAGAAGATATTCAATGTTCATCAACAAAACAAACTTTATTGAAACATCTCACACATAATAAATGATAACATGGTTTCCCTAAACCAAGAAAAGAAGTTTAGCTACACATAATGGAATTGAAAATAAAAGAAATAACAAATTATATAGTCTCCATCCCTAGTCCTTTCGTAAAGAAAACAAAAATACTTAAAAGAAATGCAGAAACGTAAACTAAAACTCAGAAAAAAGCTGCAAAAAATTCTAAACTATTCTAACTTAAGGTGGTTTGCGTTATCAGTAACGTTTTTCACTTTTAATGCCTCCCGATTCCTTCCTTTTCCATCATCTTTGGCAGATCACACCTCCCACATGTTCAGATTGCAAATCTCTAGTAATCTGATCTTCCAAGATTATGAATCTTAAACGAATTTGATTTGAATTTGAAAACAGATCTGCAAATATTTTCCATCCTTGCACGTGCCCACGCTTAGTCACTGAATTTGTTGCCAATCTAGAATTTCAGATTTTCTTTGTTTCTTTTGCATCTTTTTGATTCAATTTCATCTCTTTAGTGTTGAAAATCATCTGAGAACATTTAAGAGACAAATCCATCAATTTTGAATAATAGTTTCAACACATGAGAGAGATTTATATACTAAATAAATGCAAAATGACCACTTAACACTAGCACACGTTTTTGTTTTTTCTGATGAAGGAAGTAATCGATCTCATATGCTAAAGTATAGAGATACTTAAACAAACGTGTGAGTACTTGCTCGAGAACAAGTTCACTAAACAGACCCGATACGAGAAATCCATTTGAAACATTACTTGTATGTCTATGGAATTCTCATTGTGATGATTGTATAAGTGATCGTTTGACTTGAGGTCATCAAAGTTCTCTTGTATGGGGATTGCTACGTTTTGACACTACCTATGATCTATTTAATCATAGGTCGTTTAATTGATAGTCATTAGATGTAGCATGAACTATATGGAGATAGTTGAATGATCAAGATAGGATTCATCACTCCAAAATAATTAGGAAGAATGTTTCGTTGTTCTCGATTAGTATTAATTAAAAAATCCTTGGCCAAGGTGAAATGATGTTTTGTAAATAGTTTATTGTTAAGTCAAACCAGACTTTACGTATTAATTAATTTTGATAATAAACAAAGAGAAATATACAAATGAAAA
>JANJEY010000007.1:17025327-17039485 GCA_024703695.1 Erythroxylum cataractarum | reverse complement strand
AACTCTCACCTCAAAAGAGGAATTTAACAAGAGTCAAATTTGTACTACAAATCTTTGTCTTTGTTTGGTGCACTAAATAAGGAAGTAGCCACCTCCTTATATAAGTGAAAGCCTTGTCTCAATTTGTGTTCCCAATCAATATGGGACAACAAAGAGCCAAACTCAACAAAGTCTACCTATGTTAAAAAACCTAAAACTGATTGAAGCGGACAAAACTTTTATTTACATTACAACCACATGTTAAAGAGAGGTACAACAAGAAGCTTCGGAATTCGAGAGTCCACGAAGAGATGCTGGGCTTATCATTGTCCACATTTTTTTTAATTTACTTTTTCATTCGTACAACTCTTTTTTTTACAAAGGAGAAAATATCTATAAAAAAAAACTAACATCCTGTTAGCGCACTATCTTGCGATACAAAGGTCCTTGCATATTAATGGATGAGTTCTATGATGATCGTCAAAGGCTCTTAAAGTATATGCAAGATTGGGTTGGATAAAACTACAAGAGAGATCAGATCATCGGTATACTAGTTCCCTTCGCAATATACATATTAGAATTGTACTTTTCAAGCTCGATGGATTAAACCATGAATACTTGCTACTAAAAAATTATTCTTAGACAAAACTATATTGGAAGAGAAAAGAATGTTAATCACCTCTAGTAATTTTATTTCTACGGTAACTCGTTTATATCCAAGCATTTATGCCAATGTAAGTCTTTAGTGGACTCTTCAAAGTTCAGCAATTAAAAGCAAGCCCTTTCTAATGTACTGTAGAAATTCACCGCACTATTGATCTTGACAGTTCCTGAATAATCCTCCAATTATAGTAATATTGGGCTCTTATTTAATCGCTCCATCTATATTTAACTTGACCAAATTATTTGTCGGTTTGATCCAACCAATTACATTACCCACAGGTAAACCTTGTGTCTTAAAATCACAACTTTCAATAACCCTTGCCTTAATTATCCTATTTATACATTCCATAAAGATTCTATTACCTTTTTCTGATCAAGCAAAGTCAATCTCAAAAAGACTTTTGTTTCTCAATTGTTATAAAAACTTGTGTGTTATTTCATATATTGTAACCCAGTTTATCTGTTTCAATTGTGAGTGTTTCATTAAGTTAGATTTTGTTATAAAAAATAGAAATAATATGGTGTACCACTAATTGTAGACACACCATTTTTTAATAAGAAGAACTCTCATCTCCCAAATATTCTTCAAATTTAGTTTCGGTTTTATAACAGATTTTAGCTTGTTAAAAAAATTCGTATCAACCACTTGTCGAAAAATTTGACATCGAAAAGCTTTCACTCTCAAAGAATTCCGTATTGCATATAACTTAGACTCTTCTTACCTACAGAAGTGACAGATAATAGTAAGATGTCGATTTTCTCTTAGCTAATAATCAAATAAATGCCCCAATTCGCTGTCTTGCCCATTTTCAGATTAATTCAACTAATCATTCTTACAAAAACATAATCGCCGCTCCTTTTTACAATTCAGTCTTGTTTGTGCTCCGTTTCTCACTCTCCAGCCCATCACTAACCACCCTCCATTGATCGTTTTCTACTAAAAACCAGACGAGGACACCCGTTAACCTGACCAAAAGCTACAATCTACCGTCCCTTCTCTTATCTGCCGAGTCTTCTCCAGCTCCTCAGGGTTTGGAAAATCTGCAAATTCTGTTACTCAGTGGGGTCAGTACACTGATCTTTAGTGAAAGTTTGTTTCTTTCTCGCTCTGTCTCGGAGTGGATAGGGTGGAAGTAAAGAATCTTGCTTTTACACTAAGACCCCAATTTTATTCATTAACATTCTTCCCATACCTGTAAGTGCCACGCTTTAATCTGGGTTTAACGTAAATTTTAAATTTCATGTGTAAAGTAAGGATTATGCACTTGTTCTGATTCTCTTATTTTGTGTGTGTGTGTGTGTGTGTATTTTTATTTCTCCTTGCTTCCAGCATCGATTCCTTGATTTTTCGTGTATATATGTCTGCGAGAAACTATTGGAGTTTAGCGCGTCTGCGATGGTTGATTCGTGTGTTGAATTTTGAGATTTTTCTTTTTACCTCTACGCCAACTTGAATACTCTGAAGAAGAAATGCTTTCCTTTATAATTAATTAGTTGTCTTTGCATGACCACATTGTCTTGGAAGCTACATTTAGTTATTGAATTTTGTGGCTTGCAGCTCTGCATCTTTCTTTTTAATTTCACTTATCCTCTAAATTCTTTTTCTTCTTTTGTTATTGTTGAAAACCCTTTCTATTCAGACCCACTCCTTTTTGTTTTTTCCTATGAATTACCTGGGATTTTTCTTGAATTTTCATTTGTAAGTATATTATGCTGGTTCTTTTCCACTAAACGAACCTTTGCTGCTATAACATTGGATTTCTGAACATGGAAATTCATTTCAACTGTTACTAGTTTGAATCTTTTGAGACATCCACTATTGGGGTGATACATAGTTTGCATGTTGGGTATACACTACAAACAGAGCGTTGCTGAAGAATTCAGTAAACTATGGAAACTAGTAGAGCAAGTTTGAGTAACTTGTTCAGTTTGTTAACAGGATCCTCAAACTCAAAGCATACCTGGCAGCCCATCATGACTGCTGATACCACAGAACCAAGTTATTGGTTGAACTGGAGGTTCTTCCTCTGTGCACTATTTCTTGTAATCTCTATGATAACAGCAGCAATTATGATATGGAAATTTGAAGGGTCCAAGAGACGAGAATCTGATAAGAGACACAATCAGCAAGATAAAAGATCTGGGTTTTTATACAAGGATGAAGCTTGGAAGGCGTGTTTGAAAGGAATCCATCCTGCTTGGTTGCTTGGTTTTCGAATTTTTGCTTTTATTGTCATGTTTTCTTTGATCACAGCAAACGCCATTGTTGATGGAGGGGGCATATTTTACTTCTACACTCAGTAAGTCATCCACAAAATTGTTGCGCTCTTATTTTCATTTTCTTCAATAGGAAATGACTTGGCAATTTCTATAATAGTAACGAAAAAACCTATGAACATTTGCATGCATACTTATGAAAAGGATACTATTTTCTTCAGAAGTTCAAGTTATGTTGTTTCTGTATGCCCTTAAAGGAATGTGGTTTAAATGACGGTATTTTATTACTAAGATACACGTTATCACTGATGTGGTGCATTGCTTGTCATCCTTGGAAATGTTTATTATTCATATCTTTTAGACTGAAGTAAATAATGGTTGAGCTCGTGAGTCTGGTTGTCTATTGGATCATATCTGTTATCTATCTACATTGTCCTTGGCGTGAGGCTGAGTACCTTTGTGGAGTATATTTTTTGTCTTCATTGTTCTTTTTTGATTTTGGCTATATGTGGGGAGATTGTTGGTTTAAAAGGTTCTGTGCTATGTCTTCAATTGGCTTCCTTGTTTATCTAACTGATAACTAAGAAACAGAAACTGAAAGAAAGCTAGATGTCAGTCTGCTCATTGGATACTGAAGTCTTTACTCCGTTTCTGTTCAGGTGGACATTCACTTTAGTCACAATCTACTTTGCGGTAAATCTCTTCTGCAAATCTGTTTATTCTTTATCCTTGTCGTTTATTGATTAAACTTCTGTCAACTTCTCCACAAACAAATGCTTGAATGTCAATATATCTCATTTGATAACCAGAACTTGGGATGACTTCTATGTTTTCAGCATTTTGCAGTTCTATATTGCATACGTTGCTTACTCTTTATATCTCAATGCAGCTTGGATCATCAATGTCCATTTATGGATGTTTCAAATGCCACAACAGATTGGATGTTGATTCGGCAGATAGTGAGACTGTAGATGCAGAGTGTGGGACATATGTAGCTCCCTCAAATGGGGAAATTTCAGATATCAACACCCGCAAAATCATAAACACTGATGGTAAACTACATGCTCGTCAAAAGGCAGGTGCATGGGGTTATGTACTTCAAATTACTTTTCAGGTAATATTTGTCAAGTAATCAATTACTTCAGTGTATAAGAAAAACTTCGATTTTAAATTCCTCTATTCATACTTTCCTAGACATATGTTGCTTCATTCTTTTTCATCTTCTTTCTTGCTGAGATTCCAGTAAAGAAGTTTGATTAATTCACGTGCATGACATGTAACACCTTTGTTGAGTATTAAACTTTCTCAACTGGAATTACAGGATCACCTCCTACAAATTTCTCGTGTTACAGTATTTTGAGTTCAATTCATTTTCTTAGTTCCATGCAGCTAGTGCTGGTATCTTCACTGCAGTGTTGAAATGTCCCTCTAATTTTCTTCTTTGCAACCTACAAACAGATGTGTGCAGGTGCCGTAGTGCTCACGGATTGTGTATTCTGGTTCATTATTTATCCATTTTTAACTGGCAAAGACTTCAGGCTTGATTTTGTGAGTATACTTCCTCTCCTTCACGTTTTATATATTTCCATCTGTTTAGTATTAGATGATGCACATGGCTACCAAGTATAGAACTACACACAAGGCTTGTTGTTTAAATATCAGTGTCACTACTTCTCTCGTACCTTTTTCTAATTGTTTGTGCTCTATAACTTGCAGTTGAACATTTGTATGCATTCAATCAATGCTGTTTTCCTCCTTGGTGACGCCATTTTAAATTGTTTGGTAACCATTTTATCCTTACCGTTGGTGGTAGTTTTTCATTTCCCCACCTTCATGATCAATTACTGATATACTATATTATCCTTGCAGAGGTTTCCAATATTTCGGATTGCATATTTTATACTGTGGACAAGTATATTTGTTGCTTTTCAATGGATCATCCACATTTGTGTTTCGATGTGGTAACGCTATATTCATTCTGATATGCAATGCATACATGTGCGCAGATTAGTACTCATGTATAATGTTTATATCTTTTCTTCACAGGTGGCCATATCCATTTCTTGATTTGTCATCTCGATATGCTCCCTTGTGGTATGTAATCCATCTTTATCATATTGTCACTATAAGACAATTCTCAGGCATAAATATGTTGGAGCAAATATAGAACTATATGCATGGTGACTTCGGTTATGGTTGGCATGTTCAGACTTCAGACACCGATAGATTTCAATAATTTGAACAGTGCTGATATTTGATAGGATGCTAATTTTTCTGATTATGAAACTCCTTTTCTGTCTGCACGATACTATACAGGTACTTGGGAGTAGGTTTGATGCATATCCCATGCTATGGCCTCTTTGCTCTGATAGTTAGGCTGAAGCACACTTTGTTGTCCAGATCATTTCCTGAGTCTTACCAGAGTTCTGGGTGAGAAGACAGATTACTGTTATCACTTCCCACAGACATAAAAACTGTTTGAAATAGCAGCACTTAATTGTTTATGCTGGTTAAAATAAGAGAGATGTCCATTAGCATATTAATTACTGAAGTTGGTAATAATTTTCGAAAGAGGAGCATCACTAGGATTAGATATAAGTTGCCTCGAGGCCAAGTTCATATGCAAGTTTTGGCAGCAATAATGTGATTGCTTTCTAGTTTTTATTCAGAATGTATATATTGCAAGCATTTCTTTAGTCTGCTGTCACAGGGAGACCACTACAGAATTAAAAATCCTTTTACAGTTCCACGGCAGGTTTCTTCTTCTAATTAATAATACAAAATTTGTTAATACATGGTTATAGCCTTTGTATTTTTATCTTCTAAATAGTAACTATATTATTTTGTAAAAGTAATCGTTGTAGCCAGCAGCTTCATGACTTAAAGCTCACGACCCCTTACAAAGTAGACGGAGGCTTAGGCAAAAGCCAGAAATGGCTCACTTTTTCTTTTTCTTTTATGGGTTCTAATTTGTATGAGAAAGCAAATGAATAAACTTAGACGATATGTATATATATACTAAATAAAATGATTGCTCACTAGCTTAAAGTTGAGTTTGTTGTGAATTATACAAGCCATAAGGATCATATGGCCACATCAATCGTTCGATAATTATAATTTACTAGTCATTTCAATAATAATAAAATTGACAAAATGGGGAAATTAGACTTTAAAGTTTTAATTAAATTTTAATTTAAACCTTAATGTTTTAACATTTATAAAAAGAATAATAAAAAGTTCAAAATGAACGTCTCATGGCATAATTTATTAATTTATGTGGGTCTCAAACTATATATATATATGTATCTTATTGTTAGGAGATAATAATAAAATTCTTTTAAAAAATCAACCAAATATTGACAATAAATACTCTTCAACTTGCACCAGCAAATCAATATGATAATGAAAAACTTAATAATGAAACAAATACTAAAATTTACGTAGAAAACTTTCCAATGTAGAGGGAAAAATTATAGTCAAATTTGACAAGTAAATTCACTAAATTCAATAAAGATTTACAAAAGTTGATCTTTCATCTTATAAAAAGTTGTTCACAAAGTTTTAAAATTGAACGAAAGTTGATGTAATACTCAACAAACACTCAAACTAATTCCTAAAACAATTTTTTTAAAAAAAGGATGAGATTACAACACTACTTTATCATCTCTTTATTTTTCCTCACTTTTAGCATTATAATTGCACTTTACCACAAAATAAGTTTTTTTGTATTGTATACGGTCACAGAGAGTTACATTGTTGTCACACATGGTCATGTATATCACTACTCTTCATGTCCTTCTTCACACAGTTTCATAGACTTATACGGTTGATCCACGCAAGCGTGTGCACTTACAGTTAACTTACAGATATCTTCCCAAAAGAGTTTCATCCTTCTTGTCTTTATTTGTTTGGCATCCCTACAAACCATAAAGGCATCTATGAGTACCAAAAGTTTCAAAATAGGGTTGCACACTCAACAATCTCCCTCTTTAGCCTAATTAAAGGGAAAATAAGTTATTTTGCATCGTTTACTTGAGATACACCTAGGAAGCATACCACAAAGCTTATGCTTATTTATGGGAATCACTTTAGTCAATATATCAATACCATTGAAATTTACATCAACCTTCTTCAACATTAATTGTTGTTCTTCAATCACATACTTCAATCAATAATATTTGAAATTTATGTGCTTTACGTGGGAATGATACATAGTATTTTTACTCAAGTTAATATCTCTTTTAACTTGCACAAAATACTATATAGTCTTCATGCTTTACATCCAACTCTTGAGAGAACCTTTTTGTTAAGATAAAATACCCTCGGATCGGATATCAGTAGAATTTAATAGCCCAAAAAGTAGTAACGAAAATAAAGGTAGACAAAATAAATGGGACAGAACACAAAGATTTACGTGATTCGGTCAATGTGACCTACGTCTATGGCCGGAGGGTGAGAATTTTACTAATATGTGGAGAATGTATACAAGTACAAAGGTTGAACAAAAAGCTTAGAATTATACAGAGAGGATAGAGGATTTCAGAAAAGGAAAGAATGAATGTATATTATGCTTGTGTTGAATCCTCTATTTATAGTAATATTGGAGAGCATCCGTCCAAGCCAACTCTTTCAAATTGTTAAACCTCCGTGATCTTCGCATAAACAAAATCCCTCCAAAGCATGGTTGAAGATTTTAGCTATGTTAGGTGCATCCTTATTTGAATTATGACAAGCAGCCACCTTTGAATGCATGAAGACGCCAACCACATTTGAAACCATGCAGCCAATCACAGCTACCCAATCTAGACATTTTGGTGTGGGACCAAGGCATGGATGCTACAAATCTCCACCTTGACTTGGTCCCGAATAATTAGTGATCTACTCTACCTTCTCCGACAATGCCTTAAAAAAAAGGGCTATATCACCAACTATAAATTCCAATCAAGTTCAAGCATTGCTTGAACTTGTAAACAGGAAGAACCTTTGTAAACATATCAGCAGGATTGTCCTTAGTGTTAATCTTCTGAATAAGGACCTTCTTTTCTGCAATTGTATCCCGAATGAAATGATACTTCACATCGATATGCTTTGTTCTCTCATGATACATTTGATCTTTCGTCAAATGAATAGCACTCTGGCTGTCACAATAAACAGTAGTAACCCCTTGATGAAGGGATAACTCGCCAAATAAACCTCTCAACCATAATGCTTCTTTGATAGCCTCAGTAACTAGTTGCATGTGAATGTGACTTGGCCCCTCCACAAGTCAAACTTGGCTGGCGGCGATTGGTTACCTACATTCCTCAAATGTCAAAGAAAGAAGGTGGTGATTGGTTGCATGCTTTCAAATATGACTGGCGATTTCTTTATGCATTCAACAATTTATGGCTGCAGGTTAGAAGAATTTGGACGAAAGCTTGGGTTTCATCAGCTATAAATAGAAGGGATGTTTGCAAACTTAAGAGGCACCATTCCTTCCTACATCACAACTCTCATAATCTCTTCTGTATACTTATAAGTTTTTGAAATTCTTTTATTCCAGCCTTTGTACTTGTATACATTCTTCACATATTAGTAAATTGCTCACCCTCTGGAGGTGGACGTAGGTTACATTGACCAAACCACGTAAATCTTTGTGTTTTGTCTCATTTATTTTGTCTATCTTTATTTTCGTTACTATTTTTCGGGCTATTAAATTCAACCGGTATCCGATCCGACGGCATTTTATCTTAACATACTTGATAGCAGAAAGAGCAGCTGTTGGAGATGAGTGTATTACCATGAATTTTTTCCTTGGTTAACCTTTCTCTAATGGCTAGCCATAAGGTGAAAGAGAACTTAGAATGGCTCGTTTGAACCAAGCCAACCTATCCCAAAACACTTTAGGGGCTCTGCTTCTTAGGACATGTTTGCATGAGTTGTTTAAGTAGTTGCCTAAGGGGTGTCTTGACTAGATGATGGGGTGTCTTGACCAGATGATAGAGTCTCTATTGTTGGAATCTAGATTGTAAAGGGGAGCAATGGTAAACATCTTATCTCTGGTTCTTTGGCTAATATTGAATCTATTTTCACTTAGGACCTTTCTTATTGAAACCTCTTTAGATATAGTTTCCTTTACAGTTGTCACTTAAAGGCCCCAATATGCCCTATTTATCATATCAAAAGTTGGTATCGGAACCATCCTCTAACCTGTGCTTGAAATCTAGCCTCATTTGATACCTCAGCTCTAGGATATGGAGCATGGTCCGAGAAGAATTAGATTTTATGGAGAAAGATTAGAAGTTTGACGCTCTAGATAGTGAGAATGAACCTATTTAACCCATAAGGATTCTTTATCAACTAAAATCCTCCAAATTCTCTTGGCCATTAGGACTCTATTGGTTAGTATGATGTGTGCAATGTCTAGACCAGCCTCATCTTTAGGCAAACAAACATTCCCGCATCCCACTTTAGCTACAAAATCTTGCTAGTGTCTCTTGACCAGAGGAAACTCCTGAGCATCTTCTCAATAGTTTTGATTAAGCTATTTGGGAATATTATCTGAGAAGACCCGTACACATGTACAGAGTTTAGAACAAAATTTATAAGTTGAATTCTACCAACAAAAGAGTGGCTCTTGCTGCACTAACTATTAGTTCTCTTTTTTATACTTTGAATGAGAGGCAAAAAGTCCCTATAAGTTGATCTTTTATGGGAAATAGTGATGTATGACAAATAGAAGAAGTACTAACAAAAATTCACAAAATTAATAAATATAGGTGATATTAGGTTATTGTAATATCAAGTTTCAGGTCTGGATTTCAGCTAGGAATGTTGGAATTTCATTTTTGATATAGTTGATTTTTGGAATTTAGGCTTAGAATTTTATGGTTTAATATGGCTAGAATTTAGGTTTAAGATAGCTAAACTTTGGGTTAGGTTTGCTGGAATTTATTGAGGAACACAAAGAATGGAAGGTAGAAATCTATGAATCACTCTTAGGGTCTAAAAATCACTCTTAAAAGAAAGCATCACACCTTCTAGTTGAAAACTCAAGTTTGAAGTAAAATTCAGGATTGTTATTTATGAAAGGCTAAGTACACACATATTTATATAGAAGTTATTAGAACCCTTAGTCCTAAACAATTAGGATAACATATTTAACTCACTGCTATTCCATATCTAATAGGGAATCATAATAATCTAAATTCCAGGATTTATCTTTGTTGTCAACTCAATTTCTAATCCTCATCCTATTAAATTAAGGCTTGTGGTTAACTAATTTTTCATCTTTTATTTCTTTTATAGACTTTAAGCTCTTTTGCATCAAATAGGTAACCCAGATAAGTAAAAGGAAGTTGTTCAACTTGGAGGCTTGTCGAATTTGAGATCCAAAAGGTCAGATAAGAAGCAGATGATGAAATAAAGACCTAGCTCTTTCCTTGATTCATTACAATATCAGATAGCTCTTTGAAAGTTCTAATGGATTTGATTAAAGAACTAATGGAGTGAGAATCAACCCTTGAGAGTAGTAATAGGTTATCTGCAAATAATAGGCTATATATATTGAATCTTTTGCATTTTTTATGGAATTTGAATTTCCTCTCCATTCTTGTCACATAACCAATAAGTATAGACAGAACATCAGTGCTTAATGTAAAGAGTTAAGGGGATGAAGGATTACCTTACCTTAATCTTTTACCAACTTTTGATGAGCTTTGTTGGTTTCCTATTCGCTAGTATGCTATAATAGACCTTAGTAATGATTGTTCAATACAATTAGGAATTTTGGAGGAAAATCAAATGCATTCAAGGTGTTAATGATGAATTTCTAGTTGATTGAGTCAAAGGCATTGTGAAAATCTGTCTTGGTTGTACAACTCCTAAATGAGTGTTCTTTATTATAATTCTTGAAGCTTAAGTTAGGAGGATATCATCTCCTATTTGTCTCCTTTAATCTCCTATTTGTCTCCTTTCATTAAATGCTACTTATGTTTGATCAGTGAGGGACTTTATCACCACTTTAATTCTTGAATCCAAAAGCCCTTTGCAATGACTTTTTAGATTGTATTACAACAGGAGATTGATCTATATTCTTTCAAGTAGCAAGAGTATAGGCAGTTTTGGAATAATAATTATGAAAGTCTTATTAATTTCTCTCAACATTTTGCCTTTATTAAAAATTCAAGAATAGCCTCAACACACTACATGCTTGGTGAGGTGCCAAGGTTTCTAGAAGAAAAGAGCATTAAATTCATCAGAACTTGGTACCATATTATGTTTGAGCTCAAAGAGAGCCTTTTCCAAATCATCTTAACACAAAGGAAGAATTGAACTATTTGCATTAGCTCTTGATATTCGATCAGTAATGAAGGAGTTAAGCATCCACATAGAATATAAACAATTCGTAGCTTAAGCAAGAGTGTTTGTGAAATAATCATATGTTTCTTTCTACAAATCAGCTTGGGAATGAACCAAGGAACCAGCTTCTTTTTGAATTGTTGCAATTCTATTGAGGTTCTTTGTAGAGAATTGACTTGTGAAAGAAAGATGGATTCCTATCACCATCATTGAGCCATTGGCCTCTTGATCTTTGTTTTATAATAGAATGGCTAACCTCCATAACTTGAGTGCAAACTTGCAAGGCTTTATTTTCCTCTTCTTGTTTTCTAGTAGTAGTAGGGTCTTAATAAAGTATTTGTTGGGCCTTAGCTAGTCTAGCTTTTGCATCTATCACTACTTCGTGAGTATTTCTATAATTATATTGATTAAGTAGATTTTAAGTTGCTCCTTAATCATATGCATCTTTCTCATATAAGTGAAAGAGTGCAAGCCTTGAAACGAGTGATTTAAACATTTGATGATGGCCCTTTCAAAACCTTCATCATTCACCAAATAGTTGTTGAATCCAAAAGGATAAGATTTCTTTTGCCTCAAAATAAGGTTTAGGATCACAATTGGAGTGTGATTAGAGGAGGGGATTTTTAAAAGCAACTTTGCTTTTAGAAAAGAGACTTAACCAGTAGCTGTTGAATGTTGCCTTCTTAAGTTTTTTCTTTAAGAATCACCTACCCTGTTGCTTGTTACTTCAAGAGAAAAAAATGGCTTGCCATTTTGAGGTCAGTAACTTCAATATTACTAAAACATATGCAAAAATCTTCTGAATGGTTCTAGAAATAAGCATTGCCTTCTACTTCCAAAGGATGTAAGGTGCTATTGAAATTACCTAACATAATCCAAGGATTTTCAATACTTGTTGGATTTCCCCAAATTTTATCCATAAGGAATTCCTTTGAAATGCAAAGTTAGGGCATAAACAAAAGTTATATGAATGCATAACTTCTCCTGTAAAAGCTCTAAATCTAAATGGATGAGTTGATCAGAGATTGTGGAATGATAAATCCTTATTTTGTCTGGATTGAAATTTTACCATTATAATGGGAACAATGGTTTGAGATGATAGACCATTTATTACTAAAAAACCAAGCTCTTTGTAGTTCTCTTCCTTCAACTTCGTTTCCAAAGGACCAATCAAACATGGTTTTAATCCCTATAAATAGTCTCGAAGAAGTTGTTTTTGGGGCTGAAGCCTTCTAACATTCTAGGAGTGAAAAGTTATTGTGAAGACTGGTTTATAGTTGGTACCTTGTTCCTCCTTTTGAGTTTTCTTTTAATCGTGGACTTGAAATCATTATCTAATTCAGTGATATTTTGAATAATTGGAGAGCTAGGGTTGAGAGCCTTAGATGCCTTAAAAATGAAGGGAACAATGTTGTGATTGGTAGGCAAAATCATAGCTTGGTTTGGTTTATTGCTAAAAGAATTCTAAGATTCCATAGTGTTTGGCTTTAAGGGATCTTTGTCTATCTCCTGAAGAGCACTAGCATTTATATTGCCTGTTGTTGATTCTATGTTGTCGGAGGCATTACAAGAAATAGGCTCTAATGACACATTCTCAACTTGTAAGTTTCTGTTTCCCATCTTCTCCTAAATCAATCTCCTTGTCTCTTAGAATGTTTAACCACATTAGCTCATAGTAATAGACATTTTGAAATTTCCTACCTATGGGCTTCCACATCTTGCCTTGGTGGTGAACCTGAGGTCTTTGTTGGTATGAAACTGAGACCTCATCTTCATAGAGTTCATCAACTTCATTAAGTCTCAATCTAGAGATCACTTCTGGAATCTCTTGATTAATGTGCACATTCACACATATTCTAGCGTAACTTACCCTCTTAATGCATATAGTGGATTCATCCATTCCGATTGGTTTTCCTATGAAACTTGCAAGGTGATTGAGGCCAAAGGTGGTCCAGTATTCAAGTAGGATATTATGGACATTAATCCAAAGAGGAACTTGTTTTTTCTTAAGTGCTTGAAGGTGAGTTCCTAATTTCCATTTCTGTACAAATATGGTCATATTGCGAAAGTGCAAGGGCCATTATCTTGGACCTTTTGAGTGTTCTCAAACTTGAAAAGGAATAAATTATCCTCATTAACAACTTCAAATCTATGTGTTTCCAATGTTTATGAGCCCATGTATTTAAGGGTGGGAAAGTAGAACTTTTGTCTAAGAAAAAATCAATCAATATTGAATCCTATTTGGATGCACCTTTTCTAAAAAGCTCCAAAAGGATGGGCTACAATGGTGTGCCTCGCTTCCATGGAAGGGGGACAATACTTGACAATAGTTACAAGAGAAGAATTACTCAAGACCTACCTCCAAAAGCACTCAGAGAAATGGGGTGAAAGGTTGGGAGAGCTGAGAGGAGAATGCAGGGAAGTGGGGGCATTGGATGTGAGAGTTGAAGAAGCTAGTGTTTGGTTAGGAGAGGACGTCTGGTTAGATATAATGCTAAAGAAGGAAAAATGACTAACTAGTGAGGAGAGTTTCAAAAAACTGTTACTAAAAACAAAAACTAAAAGAAGCAGGAAGATGATAGAGGGAGGGAAAGTGGAAAGGAGAAATAGATGAAAGAACAAAATGGAGAGGTATAGACTCCAAAGGGAGCAAAAAGACAAAAAGGAAGATCTACAAACCAAGCGAGAAGTGAACGAATGTTCAGGCTAAAAGAGTGGCAAAAGAGGAAGGAGAAGGAATAATTGGAAGCCAGAAATAAGGACAAGGTGAAAAAAAGAGACAAGAAAGGGAACAACAGTGAGACAAACAGAGAGGGATCAGGGCCGTTCCTATCGTTTTATAGGCTCTGGGCGAAATAAAAAAAGGGTCCCAATAAATCGACAATATACTTAATTTTACATGATTGTATGAAACATAAATGACTCAATTTATAAGTTTACATAATCAACTAAATATTAA
>JANJEY010000007.1:17013823-17024977 GCA_024703695.1 Erythroxylum cataractarum | reverse complement strand
ACGTTAACTTAATTAAATATTTCAAGACTATTTATAAGCATAAGATGTTGACTTATAACGTTAATTTATAACGTTAAATAAACTTGCCTAACGATAACTTATAACGTTAAAAATCACCAACGTTAAAATTATTAATTACTACCTCCACCTGTAGCCTACGTAACCTACAATCGTGGAACTTGTAATCTTGGAGTACTTACTACCTACAATCTTGGAACTTGGCTAATGTTTACTCTTCGAAACATCACTAACGTTAGATCAATTTTGAGTGAATTAGTGTAGGAGTCAAAAGCTAAAATATGAGATTAGGGGGCCCCTTCTGATCGTGGGGCCACTGAGAGGGATGCAATCTAAGGATCATTTGAGAAGCCATGAAAGTAGGTCCTAGAGAGCAGAATGGCTAGATGGGAAGGGGAATCTAGGGAAACAAAAGAGCTCTCCATCGTTGTAGTATATATGAAAGACTATGTAGACTTTGTAATATACAACTAGAATCCAAAAACAAGGACAAGGTAAAAAAGAAAAGAAAGGAAACAATAGTGAAACAAACAAAAAAGGATTTAATCTAAGGATCAGCTAAGAAGCCATAAAAGCGGATCTTGGAGAGGAGAACGTCTGGATGGGAAAGTGAACCTAGAGAGAAGGTAGAGCTCTCCATCTTTATAGTATATATGGAAGATTATACAAATTTTGTTCTTCTAAAATGTAGATGGGATTGACTGATTGGGGAGTTTGTGGTGGGGATACTTTTGTTTCATCAATGGCATTTTCATTTTATTTTAAGCTTTCGTTTAATTGATTCAGCTTTTAAAATTGTTAACTTCTTCTCTTGGTTTAAACTTTGCATGGCATAAGAAACTTAATAATTTTATTGTTTCAAGTTCGGACTTTAATGAATATCCATGTTCTTTTTGTTTTTTTTCATGATCTGCATGTAAAAAGAACCAATTGTCTTCCATAAGATAGAAACATACTTTATTGTGCAATTGGATGAATAGCTATAGAATAAATTATTAGTCTTTAGATCTCATAAACATAAAAGAAAAAGGAAGAGACTATAGATTAAGTTTTTGAAAGAAAATGACTTAATTGAAACAATTCTAGAAGTTTAAGGTGTATTGCATTGGTCGTATGGTAATTTTATAATTGTAACAACCTTAGTTAGTTTTTAGTATAATATAAGCTAGAGTTGGTTATTGTTGTAGATACTTTACCAAAATTCATTGAAAAAATAAAGGTTCTTCTCGAAAAATCAGAGGGAGGTTACCCAAGAACTTGGTGTTAGTTTTACTTAATATTCAGATTGTTTATAGTATCAAAGCCACTTTTGCCTAAAATTCCTTAAGCATTGTTAGTATTAACTAGAGGAGAAGCAGAGAAGATGGAGGATTCTAGTAGAGGATTTGTAAACGTGATGATTAATAGTGCGCAATTGAGAAACAATAGTTAGATGAATGAAGAAGGTTCTCTTATGTTACAAAGCTCGAATCACCTTGGTATGACTTTTGGTAATAATTATTTAATTGGATCAAACTATAGATCATGGTGTAGGGCTGTTAAGATAGCTTTGGGTGCTAAAAACAAGTTAGGGTTTGTTGATGGAAAAATGAACTAACCAAAGATTGATTCAGATGAGTTTGAACAATGGCAAAAGGTAGATTCATGGTTACGAAATTCAAGTGGTTACGTCATGGTTACTAAATTCAATTTCTAAAGATGTAGTAGAAGGATTCATGTATGCAACTTGTTCAAAGGATCTATCGAGTGAGATACATGATAGATTTGGGAAAAGTAATGGTCCCGTCAGTTATCAATTGCAAATGCAAATTACCGCTTTCACACAATGAAAGACCTTTGTAACACAATATTATACAAAGCTTAAAAGGCTGCGGGATGAATCAGCTTAGATCCATTGCCTCAGTGTGGTTGTGGAAGCATTAAGAAGATTGAACATATTGGGAACAGGAACATAATGATGCAGTTTTGAATGGAATTGAATGAGGTAATCAGTGGCATTTGCAACGAAGAGTCGAAGCCAAACAAATAATAAAGATCAGAGGAAGTAGAAAACTGAAAAGGAGAAGCGGCATTGTGAACATTGTAATCAAGATGGCCATGTTAAGGAGAATTATTTCAAAATTGTGGGTTATCCAGATTGGTGGCAGCATAGTAAGTCAAAGACACCAACAAACAGAAGAATGGTTGCAAATGTAGGGAATGAATAAAAGACACCATTTGAGGATGATATGGAAACTGAAAATTCTAAAGTTTGAATTACTCTGTAATAGAATGGATGAGATTGTAAGAATGTTAAAGGGAAAAGTAGTGACAAAGCAACATCAATACTATAGGGAGAATGGAGAGAGTGACAATAACTTGGCTGGTAATTTGAAAAATGATAGTTTATGTTTTGCAGGCCAAGTTGATGTATACACTTGGATGATCGACACTGGAGCAACTGACCACGTGTCCAAAACTGTTTGCATTCAATAATCTTTCCAAACTTTCAAAACCATTCTTAATATTTTTACCAGATGGCAAAACTAGTTGTGTTAACCAAACTAATTTATTTGTCTTCAACCTTTCAGCTGCATAATGTTCTATTTCTTACCTGAGGGTGTGGTGTTGGTGTTGCTTACTATTCAGATTGTTTAGATAGTGAGAAAAAAAAAAGTATTGACTTGACATGGACGTGGATGACCGTGTGATAAACATGTTAATGGATGACTATCACTCAAGCACCATGTCATATAGGATTAGTGGAGATTAAGAAAATTACTCATGTTACATATCTAAAAGGTTTAGGTCAAAATTCTAATATAAATGTCAGCAGAGTGAGACTAATGTATTATTTCTTCTTGCAAAGATTTCAATTTCCAGACCATATTTTTAATGATGGCATTTCGAAGTTGACATTCTTCATTTTTCTCTTATCTTAACATTCCAGGATTCATCATCTGCCATTACTGCACTCGCATTCAAGCCATTTGAGTAAGGGAGTGTCTCCAATTTCTTTCCAAAAACACAAGGGGAGCCGCAAACTGTTCAAAGTATCTCCAAAGACCATTTCTCATCGTTTCATGTTGAGAATCTGTGCATCATTTGGCTCATCAAATGCAGACCTGGCCTGCAAACAAAATGTTATTTCCTCTAGCTTTTCAACTTCATCTGACTTGACAAGATGGTATCTTACTTCAGTACATGCTAGATATTCTTTTATGGTCAATATATTTCATATATTTTTCTCTTTGTAATTCTGATTAACATTCCAAGAACACTCACTTCTTGCATTCAGTTTATTTTCATGAAAATGGTTAGGTGTTTTAATGAGTTGCTTAGTTTCAAATTAGCAGGTCTTGGGCATTGCCTCACAGCTCAACTAAACCCACAGACGCTATGAATGAATTGGAGATGCAATTGCAAGAGTTATTTGGTGAAGTCAAAATGATGGTTAAGATGGGAAACATAAGTGATGCAGTAGACCTACTTCAAGCAAATTATGAGATTGTGGAAGAACAAATAAGTGATGGTGCTCGAAGCATCCAGGAAGCTGCTACTCTTGATGTCATAGCCCTGGGATATTTGGCAGTTGGAGATCTAAAATTCGTTAGGTTTCTAATGAATATGGTAGCCTTCATTTTCCTTGATTGTGTCTTCATTCTTAATTCATGTGCATGTAATCTGTTGTTTTGCACTAGTATACGGGCTAATAGTTATTGATTCCTGTTTGAGTTTGCAGTTATCTCATTCTTCAGTTCTGGATTTAAATGTTTTAAAAATGCATAAGATTGATGGGTTGGTTGACTAGTGGAGTGCTGATGGATTATGACTGGCAAACAGAATACTCCAGGCTTTGTGAACCCTACAGAATACTCCAGGCTTTGTGAACCCTATATGGACAATTTGGACTTTTGGGTAAGAATTGTAAAATAAGGGTTGTTGAAACACTATGAAAAGTACTCGGGTAATGGAAGAACATAAGTAGAAGTTGTGTGAAAAGAAGTAGAAGAAGAGTAAAGAGTATGGTAGTATGCATTGTAGGGTGGGATGGGAGAGCAATTCAGCTGCCAAAATACTTGTGGAGATTTACATTCTTGTGCTTTTGGGACTCGAGAGTCCTGAGTAAGAAAACCAAAACCAACTAGGAGTGGAGCCACCTATTTTAATGCTACTATTCCTGAGGCTACTACTATTAGACAAAAACTTCTTATGAATCTCAATTTGAGATATGATATTTATAAGACGATAAACTTTAAATTAAACCCTCCTCACCTTTTGTTAGTTACACCCAGCCAAAGGGAATCTTTTGAAGGTTATTTTCATATAGTAATTTTTCTGATTACATACCATTTTGAACATTTAAATTCAGATTGTTTTCTTTATCTTGTTGGCAATATTTATTTTTCTTTCAATGGACATCCTTATTTCATTATCAAGAAAATATGGGCAACATGAATTATTGCCAGATGTATAAAGAAATATCTTTTGAACTATCCAGCAGATTCTCTTGATTAACTGTGAAAATGTCCCTGTCATGGATGTGCTAGTCATATTGTGCTTGTTATTTCTCTGCTACAAGTAATCTTCTTATAAGTTGTTGGATACTGAAGAAGAAATGGAAGATGAATGTGGCGCACAAGTTCTTACACATCTCTTTATAATCATTTATTTATTTGAACAGTTGAGTCAGATTGTCAACAATTTGAAAGACGATGAACCCCTTTTGGAATCAATATTAATGCATATGGGAAGCATTTATTCATCTTTGGGGATGCTTGAGCAGTCAATGATTGTATATCAAAGAGCTATCAATATTCTAGAGAATAGATATGGTAAGTGAAACCTTGTCTGAATTTTGTGATTCTTAATGTGGCCTGTAAAATGAATCAGATTTTGGAGTGTGAGGTTTGTGCAACCTTAAATATTTTCAGTTGCTGTATGTCAGTATTTTGTTCTTATAAATCATCTATGTTTGACGTTTGGTCAAAGGTAAAGACCAGATTTGAAGCTAGATACTAATTCATAACATTATGCAAAATTAATGAATTTGAAAATTTATTCCTTTTACAACAGCATGATTTTTTAGCTCTTCCATCTTTAGGATCTTGGTGCACTTTCATTCATAGTTGGAATCACCTGATTAAGGACTTGTTGTATTTATTCATTTGACCACTTGCTGTACATTATTGCATTCACTCCATTAACCGTAGTATGATTTCTTGGTGGAGTTTTGGAGCAATTCCATTGTAAGGATAATGTAAAAGTCTTGGTGCAATTATCAAGGGTTTAGCCTATGGCTGCCCTTTTCTAAAAAATTGAACGTTTCAACTATAAATGAAATAGTTGTCTCATATTTTCTTTAGGATTACCAACTTCATTAAACGGTTTTCTGATTAATCAATTTGGTTTGAATTCTTCTATTTCACTCCTTATATGGTTTTTATAAAGCTGAAAAACTGAGAACAGTTATGCTATCTTTAGTTAGATGATAATTAACAAGTGGATTTGAAGGAAAAAAGTAATAAAGTTCAAGGCCCCAAGCATCAAATTGAAATTACAGAAAATGGATTTGAAGTAAGCATAAACAACCAGGTCAGTCTTTAATCCGGTTAATGATACAGACGGAGAAAATTTGTGTAGCTTGCAGTCTGTGGCCATAATTGTTATTTTTCCCTGTGTCCTAGTGCAATTGACCTTTGACATTATTTCTGTTCTCTAACAAAGATGCAGCAAGTGTAAAACTCAATTTTGCTATGCTGTGTTGATTTCTTGTAGGGAAAGATAGCACTTTTCTTGTATCAACATTATTGGGGACTGCAAAAGTTCTTAGTTCTATCGGAAGAACCACGAAAGCGGTAGAAGTCTACCATCGTGCAATAACTATTCTTGAATCTAGTAAAGGACTACAAAGTGAAGATTTGGTGGTGCCTTTGTTTGGACTGGGCAATGTTTTGATCAAGGAGGGGAGACCTAAAGATGCTGAAAGCCCTTTTATGAGGTTAATTTTAAAAACTCTAATTTACATTTACTTGATTTTTAACTGCTTAGTTTTAAAAATCCACTTTATGCTCGTTCATAAACAGAATTTTAGGCATATACACAAACTTATACGGCAGTGATGATGGGAGAGTTGGCATGGCTTTGTGTTCCATGGCTCATGTGAAGTGTGCAGCAGGTAGCCATTTTAAATACTCTCTTCTCTCTCCCTAGTAATATGTATCTGCTTTGCACTATTAAGAGATTCAAAATGATGATTATATCTCACTTTTTGAACCTGATAACTGTTTGAAGAGTCCAGGCAAAATGTCAGCGTGTAAAACTCTAGTTTTACACCTGATTTTTTATAAGTTTGAGTAAAAGACTTACTTTTGTTCTGCGTATTTGAATTGTCACCTCATTTTTCAGAAGTATGAGTACAAGACTTACTTGTGTTTCAAATGCTAATTTCTGCAGGGAATCTGGAAGAAGCTGTTGATTTATATAAAAGGGCTCTTAAGGTCATCAAGGATGCTAATTATATGGCCTTAGATGATGGTATCATGGAGAAGATGAGGATTGATCTTGCAGAATTGCTTCATGTTGTAGGAAGGTATAACCAGATAAAATTTAGGTTGGAGAATTATAGAACTGTAGGGGCAGATGACTGTGAAGCTATAGTACTTATTAAGGGCATACATGACTACCAATAATTTTGCAAGATGGTGATGAAATATCCTTACAATTTTTGCAGTTTAACACGATATCAGTTCTATAAAAGATGACAATATGCCTTGTAATTTTTTCGGTTGTGCTCTTAGAGGACAAGAAGGAAGAAAGCTACTAGAGGAGTGCTTGTTGATTACTGAAAATCAGAAAGGAAAAGAACATCCCAGCTTGGTTTTGCACCTTCTAAATCTTGCAAGCTCTTATTCTCAATCCAAGAATTTTGTCGAGGCTGAGCATCTTTTGAGGACAAGTTTGAATATTATGCTTAAGAATGTGGGCCCTGATGATCAATCCATCACCTTCCCCATGCTGCATCTAGCAGTAACACTCTACAATTTAAACCAAGATGAAGAAGCTGAACAGCTTGCTTTAGAGGCTTTGCGCATTCGTAAGGAAGCATTTGGAAAGGATTCTCTTCCAGTTGGTTAGTTGCTTTGTCTTACTCCTCTCACTGATTCATGAGAACGATTTCAATTGGAAATGATTTTATCCATCCGGATATTTTTGGCAGGGGAAGCTTTGGATTGTCTAATATCCATCCAGACTAGATTAGGAAAGAATGATCTCAAGTTACTGGAATTACTCAAGGAGGTTTTGATGATTCAAGAGAAACACTTTGGCTATGAGAGTGAAGAGGTTATGCTAACCCTCAAAAAGTTCATATTCTACTTGGATAAACTGGGAATGAAGGATGAAAAGTTGCCAATGCAAAGAAGATTATCCGTACTCAAGAATAAATACATGCAAACAGTTAGACGGTAATTCCACAATTTCACCTTGGTGAATGATCAACTTATAGTTTACATTAGGTTAGGTTATTGCAAGAGTAGAAACATGGGATTGGAAAGCAAGGTTTAGTTAACAAGGTATTCATCACCAGCCTTTTACACAGGCTGTCGACTGTCTGTAGATCTTAGCCGCCAGTAGTTAAAGTACATCTAAGATATTCTATGCATAGTTTATCCCATTCTCCATAATAAGTAGACAAGTTATGAATTATGAGTAATTCTTACGGATTAGGGTTAATTTGTAGTTTAAAAATTCCAATGGTGATTTTATATTCTGTAGAGAGCATGGTGTTCAATAGTTTTCAGTACAGTTTTACAGTTTTGAATGTATCAAAGACAACAATTGCTGAAGTGATTGTTATTTGGATGAATTGGTTTTATTGTATGACTATGGCTTGTCATGCTAACAATAAGACTAATCAGTTTTGACTTGCAGGTGAATGCTTTTGTGTGTCATTTGGCTTCACACAATGGTTATGTGTGTGTCCACCGACACTTTTTCCTAAGTAACAAATGACGACAACATTACATGTTATTTATAACTTTCAATTTTAGAAATTAAGGGTATGCCTGTTTGGCGGTAACGGGAAAAAAAGTATGAGTATGGAATGAAAACTCATATTTAGTATTAACCTATCATTGAAGAGGTAATATTTTTATTCCCTCATTTTCAGCAATACTTTATTTCTCTAGATTACTAGAAGAATGTGATTTATTATTGACAATATTCTATTCTTATTCTTCACTATATTCATTCCTATTCTCATTCTCATCACCTTAATCAAGTTCCTCCTAAGTATTCACAATAAGAATCAATTTTATGGGGTAAGTTTTAGCTTTGTATAATAAAACATAGCAAACAATGTTCTTGAATTAATTTGTATTTTAGTAGGTAAAATGATCAATATTGACATATTAAATTGAACAAATTTACTTAAAAATATTTTTTTTTCAATAAAGTAGATGTTTATAAACAGTCTTGAAATTAATAATAAGATATGTTAATTTTTATTTTTCATATATTTTTAAAAATATCTAAAACTTATAGTTTAGCATAAAAGATGCTACCAATTAATAGATTTAATTATAAACATGAAATTCATTAGTTGTTTGATGGATAATTCATAAATATAAAAACATAATCTTCACTAATTAATATTTTTTTATATTTGTAATTGTGGCAATAAAAAAGCATGGGTCTTTTAACTTGTAAGACCATTTGTTATTATCCAATTTTTCATAATTATGTCCTTGCTATACAGTTCATTGGTCTTGAAAAATAATTTTTTAAGAAATATTTTTAAGATAACATATTTTTAGCTTATATAATATCCACCATTATTATGTAAAGCCTATATAGTACAGGTGAACTTACTTCTAAATTAAGTTGCGTTTCTTATCTTCTTCGTAGGACCCTCCTTTGTCCACACTCACATCATTTGGTGAAGCAACAACATTACATATGATTACCTTTTCAATCCCTAATATTTTGTCATGAACATCAAAAGTTTTACAATACGATCTTTTTCTAATTACAAAGACATTCTTAATTATTATCTTTGCATATGTTTGCTTCAATATTCTTTCTCATCTCCATAGGTTCAATTCCATCACATGGGTCTCTTTATCCATTACCATCATGTCCTTGAGGTAGCCTTTTTACATCTCTAATTGCTTGTTACAATATTGGTCCATTAAGCTTTTTTAGAATAATCATGTTGTTATGAAACTAGATCATGTTATGAAGCATGTGGCCTATTTTCTTATTCAAATTTTGTTGGTTATATTCTAAATTTTAATAGTCTTGTAGGTAATTTTATATTTTCATAATTATTCAACTATTGGATGGGTAGAGTTAACTAAATTTGAGTTATGGCTAGTGTATGGAATTTCGTTCCGTTCCGGCCGGTACGTACCGTACCGGCCGGAATCCGAAACGGAACAAGCCTCATCGATACCAGCCAAAAATACTGGTCGGTACCGATGGTTTTCGGTCGGTACCGGCCGGTACCGTCGATTCCGGAAAATTTCGGTCGGTACCGTAAAAATTAAAAATCCTAAGGACCTAATTGTAATTTTGAAAATTTTTACCCCCCCAAACCCGACTCTTCGTTTCTCTTCTCTCCTCACGCGATCGTCTCTCCTTCTTCTCTCATCTGCGCTGCGCCGCGCCGCCTGCTTCTCACCGTCGTCCGTCGCCTCCTCCTCGACCGTCGCCTCCTCCAGTCCTCCTCGACGCTCGGCGTATAACTGGAAAAGAGAAAACACCATCATTCGAAAAGATGATACCTACCCCTCCACTGATATCCCATAAGCTGAGCCCCACAGAGATTCCCTTCCTTTGACATCGCCACATCGCAAGATCTGGACAGTCGAAGGACTAAATCAAGCCCTAATAGAATAGTCTGCGATAGACACATAACATGATTTAATTACCTGAGATGCTTTGAGCGAGGAATAGAGGGACTGATGATCCATGGAGTTCTCGATTGAATCGCCGGATGGGAGACTTCTAAACCTAACCGAGTAAGAGGAAGACGTATCGAGAAAGGAGCAAGTCATTATATTTAAAAGGTTAAACACGACTCTGTTAATTGTAATGGCTTTGTATTTTTTACATGTAAACGTTGTCGTTTTGTCTACCTAGGTTTACGAACTCGAACTCACCCAAGTGGTCGAGTTCACCGAGATGTCCTTTAATGTCATCCTATTATTCGTTAATGAATCATGTTGGGCTCGGGTCCTGGGTCCTAGATCTCCATTCCCGAGGTGACCCCTCGGGCTGCGTCAGCGACGACGCCCAAACATATTGGACCCGATCCCAACATCCATGCATAATTCGATTCACACAACATACATACACATATTTTACACATGCATTCCATCTATGAAGTAAACACCCCGTAAACCAAGGGGCTTCATGCTATAACAACCCAAAGGAATTTATACAAGTATTCTCAAAATAGCATAAAACAAAATAAAGTTTAAATCCAAAATACAAGAATATGCTCCATGATGATATGTTCGAAGGGCCAACCAAAATACTAACTTAATACAAAGCTCCTAACTAGCTTGAAGTTTCCGATGCCTTGCAACGTCAATGATCGTCTCGTTTTGCACCTGAGGAAGGGGAAGATAATGGGGTGAGCTGTGAAGCTCAATGACATATACATTTATAGCCATTGGCAACGAGCCACACAATCAAGCATATATATATATATATATGTATATATACAAGTATAGCAAGTCAACACTTAGCAATTGATTCACATTCATATAACCTTCAAAATACCCTCATACACTCTTATCCTTTCAAACCACATTAAACTCAAATAAATCTCAATTATCCCCTAACACTTCCAATTAAATCCAATCAAACCATAAATCACACAATTAACACAATTCATGCTTAATGACATCATAAAAAAAAATCGGGGTCCAACAAATCAGTTCTTGTAAAAGGACAATTAGTATTATTCTATAATATAATAACGAAAGAATTTATACAATTATTTATTAATAAAATAAATTAACATCAGGTATTAAATATTTGTTTTTATCTTTTTTATATAAGTGATGATAAGCAAATATGAAATATTAGCAAAAAAATTATATTTTTATCTAATGAGAGTAATAATAAATCAAATGAATTATTAATTAT
>JANJEY010000007.1:16993124-17013723 GCA_024703695.1 Erythroxylum cataractarum | reverse complement strand
TATTAAGATTTTTTAAAGTATGGTTGATGTAAACAGTAAACTGGTAAAGTATACAGTACAGTTGTATAATATATCAACATGGACTATTTTGCAATTTTTAAAAAGTTTAGGGACTATTTTATAAATTTAAAAAATATCCCGAAACGATATCCGATACCCGGTACCGACCTATACCGATACAGTTTCGTTCCAGAGCTCAATCAGGTACCGAGCCCGGTACGGTATTCGTAACATTGGTTATGACCCATGTTCTTCAATTGCTTTAGGAAAGGTATTCAATTCCTTTGGTGTTGTAAGAGAGATAGCTTTTGCATAAGACATCGTATTATCTTGGAGATTCACCTAACTACTCCCCTTACTCTTAAAATCCTCTAAAAAAATTATATGGTGTTGGTTTATGTCCTAAAAATTGGTTATAGTTTAGTGGCAATTATTTAAAGACATTATTTATTTATACATATTTAAATGTGTGTGACAAAGTCTATAAGATAAATATCTATTGTAAATATCATCGTGATAAGATCATAATTATAAGATTCATAATACATTTATTTATTATCCATAAATTATTCATAGTCATTATTTTATTAAGACTACACATTAATGGAATGTAAAAAGACTAACATATGTTATGTTTCTTTCTAATGAAAGAAGGAACCATTCTCATCAACTAAAGTATAAAGATACTTAAACATACATATGCGTACTTGTTAGCTGAACTGATCGCCATATGAGAATTTATTTAGAACATTATTTGTATGTTTATATAAATTTTTATTGTGATGCTTGTATTAGTGATCATTTGACTTAAGATCTCAAAAGTTATCTCATATAGATATTGTTATGTTTTTTTTATTTCACTTATGACCTATTCTAGTCAAGTATTGCTCAGTCGTTAGTCATTAAATATAACATGAACTATATAGAAGAAGTTAAATTATCAATGTATGATTTATAACACAAGTAATTAGAGATAATGTTTCAATGTTCTTGATTAGTATTGATTTGGGGCATCTTTAGTTAAGGTGGAATGACACTTGTAAAATAATTTACAAAGGTCATTAATATGTTAATTACTAATAGTGGAGAACTAATATTATTGGACTAAAAATAGAGTAGACATTAATTTCATACTTTATGTCTACTCGGAATATTGTATAATCAAAGTATTGAATTATACAGAAAAATTGTATATAGAAAGATTAGTTAAAACACTTTGACATCTATAAATATTTATGTAGTCATAATGTATTGCTTTACATTAATCTTGATCTATAAATATAAATTAGATAATTAGATAATTAAAGATAAATTAAAAGGGTTTAATTCATCTAATTCTAAATATGATTTGAGATTATAAGTTAAATCCATTGCCATACTTGAGGGCCTAATAGGTCAGACACAAAGACTATGTTGAAAAGAGAAAAAAGTATTTTAATCAAGTTAAATTTGATTGTAAAGTTTAAGAAACTTTATAATTAAATATGAGATATTTAATAATTGTCATTAAATTTTAATTAAAATTATTTTTTAATTCTAATTTTATTGAAATTACTAAAATGCCCAAAGTCTAGAATAGGCTTAAGCTTTAAGGGAATAAGCATTCCTTACCTAACTCTTAACATATTATGTGGATATTGTTAGAGGTTGGATACTTGTTCAGCTATAGTAATTGAGATGAGTTAGACTTTAGAAACGATTCAAAAGAAATTACAAAAAATTCATGCTTTGCTATGATTTATGTGTTAATCATTTTATAGAATTTTAGTTATCTTGACTTTCAGAAAATTATATGAAACAGTTTTGTTATTATTCAACTGCACACGAGATTAGATGTCGTCCCGATTTTCTAACATATGGAGAAGAGTAATTATTGCCAATATTATCATTGCTTTATATTATTTTCTTGTTATGTTGGTTATTTCACATTTGTAGACAAAGTAGAGGACAATATCCTAATCATTTTAGGGAAATCTTGTTGGCTTATTATTGTCGCAAAAGTAAGTCATATTTGGTTGTCTTCTTTCCTCTTAGGTTTCGATCATAAAGACTTTTTATTTAATATATTACATCACTCTAAAATGAAATGAAGACCCTATAAGCTTGAGAGATACAAATATTTTAAGTCATCTTTTTTCCGTCTTGATTTTTGATGAATATATGAGTTGCAAAGATAGGCTAAGCCTTGCATATAAACTTCTTTCTTTGCTACAATCGTCTTATTAACATGTCGAATTGGTGTTCTCCTTACCAAAAAGTGATTTTTTTAAGAGTGACCAGTTAGGATTAAGGGATAGGGTTTTGGTTGACTTATGGATTGTAGATGTTTTATGTTTTATGTTTAATGATAGAATTTCGATCTTGTAGCCTACTAGAAGATGGCACTAACATTGGTAAAGGAATAATCTATATGATTGTTAAATTATTCTTGTGAAGAAGTAGAGAGAAGGAAGGAGATCATCATAAAAGTGAGGCCTGCTAATACCATTTGCTCTCATTTGACATCAAAAATTAATTAAAAAGAGTTACAACCAATATTATGAATTTCGTACCGTATCAATTGGTACCAACTAGAAGGTACCACCTTGACCAAAAGTAGTATGAAATCTCCTTCTTCAGTACTAACCTTAGGTATCAGTCAATATCGAAAGTTTCATCTAAAACTGGCTGGTATTTTCGATATCGTAAATTTTGACTATTTCAGGGACTAAATTAGAAAAAAAATTACCAACCCTCCTGCAGACTCTCCCTCCCTCACAAAATCTCAAAACAATTTCTCTCTCGTCTTAATGTTCTTGGTTTTCCTTTAACCTTTCATTGTCACTGCCTTCTGTCCTCGCTCTCCCTTTAGTCAACACCGCGACACCACTACCCCTGACCTCTAGTCCCTGCCCCACACTTCATCTTCTAGCTGTTGCTCTCCCTCCCCACCGCCCCTGGCCCTTGCTCAGTTGCACTCCTCTACCATTACTGGTCATTACTCGCTAAAGTTGAAATCAAACCTAACCACTAAACTGACCCAATCCACCGAACCAATTTAGAATTCTAAATTTTTAATGTGATTTTAATTTTTTTTCCTACTCTTGAATTGCATTTGAATGGTGTTTTAGTTTTATTGTGTAATATGGAATTTGTGAATTGTTTGAAAGTTAGAAATTGGAATTATTGGAATTGTTTATGAGAGTTGAGATTTGAGAAATTTGAGTTTAAAAGTTAGAAATATTTGTGTAAGTTGGTTCAATTTGAATGTAATTTAGGCAATTTCAATTTATGAAGAAAATAAATGGATTGGAAAATTTGGGTTTTAATCCTAAAAGTTGTAATTGTTTTATATATTCATATTTTACAAGATATTATTCAAATTTAACATAATGATGTTTTTTAAAGTGTTGATTAAGTTTATGCTCTTCAATTTTGTTTTGAAAAGTGTTGAACGTGCAATATTAAATAAGTATGTATTTATTATTAATTAAATTAAATTAAATTAAATGTGATTTTAATATATTTTTGAATTATAATCAAATTTCTATAAATTTTTTTTGAAATTTATAAAGTTTTGTTTACTTTTTACTTAATAAATTAAATTATCTTTTATAAAAAAAACTTACGATTGATGATTCTTGCTATTATGAATTGAATCAAATTGAAATGAATCAGTTAAATGTTTGAGAGTTTAATCTTAAACATCAACAAAATATTTCTCTAATATCTTAATGAGTATTTAAAGTTAAACTTTATTTTGTAAATTGGGTAAAGGGAATAAAAGATTTTCGCTAGGCATAAGTTGGTATTTTTTGGTCCTCAATACTCTATATATTTGTACACTTAAGTGAAAGGCCAAACTCATTTATGTTAAAAAGACTAAATGAATAATGTCATGTATAATCAAGCAACAAATTTCTTTATTTATTAAGTTCAATTCACTTTATGCATGTAATTTTTTATATTTGTCTTCAAACATATTCAAGTTGATGACTATTAATTGTATTGTGTTATTACTTATGTTGAATACTTGAATTGTTAGTTTCTAACTTATGATGAATTGTGTTGGATAAAATTCAATTGTGTATGATGTAATCATATAAAATGAGTTATATCATATAAGATGTATATGCTTATCGTGTAGTTGTGTGTGTTGAATACTTGAATTATTGGTTTTTGACTTATTAGTGAATATGTTGGATGACATTGAATTATGTATGATATAATCATACAAAATGAGTTATATTATATAAGATAGACATGTGTATTATGTAATTGTGTTAGTTTAGACTTTTGAGTTAAACAATACATATTTTGTGATAATAGTTGATAATGAAATTTTTGTTCTTTAGTTGGATATATGTCTTCACTTATTTTTACATATAAATGGAAGGAAGTTCAAGTACTCCTGATTATTCAACAGCTTTAAGAAGATACAATAATCTAGCTTAAGCTCATGTTGCATTGGTCCCAAGTATGAAGAATAATATTATTTGTTTGTTTTGTATCAAGCATTTGAATAGTGGAGGAATCACCTAATTAAGGAAGCATTCAACTAGGTTAAAAGAGATATGGAATCTCGTAAAAAAGTGAGCCATGATTTAAAGTGGCAAATGAAAACTTTACTTGAAAAATATAAACACAAGAGATTGAATCATGAAATTGATAGTGGAAGTTCATTTGTAGTGTTCATGATGATTATGAAAATGTTGAAGGTGGTAGTGTTTCTTCTCAGCAAGAAGTGAATGTTGTATTTGTTCTTGATGTTAGGAAAAAAGAAGGTAGGTGTCGAATATTTTTGCATCACGAACATCTCCTGGATCTCAGCCTTCAATTCGTAGTGCTATACAATCAAGAGAAGCGACTGACAATGTACACATGGCAATGACTAGATGGTCGTATGATTCAAGTGTAGCATTCAATGCTTTATAATCTTATTATTATCAGCCTATAGGGGATGTTATAGCCTCTTATGGTCTAAGATACAAAGCTCATTCTATTGATGACTATAGAGATAAACTTTTGAGTTGCCCAGTCTATTAAATTAACAGTTATTTGAAAGAAAGAAGAATGGATTGGGCTACTTATGGGTGTTCAATCATGTGTAATGATTGAACAAATAGGAGACATGAGCCTATTATTTATTGTTTTTGTTTATTCTGCAAAGGGCTCAATGTTTTTGAAATATATTGATGTATTTGACCTTGTTAGGAATACTGATATTTTATTTGAAATATTCAATGAAGTTGTGAATGAAATAGGGCTAGAAAATATTGTTCAATTCATTACTGATAATGATTCTGCTTATAAAGCAGTGGGAAGAAGGTTATAAAATAAATATAATTCTTTTTTTTGGACTCCTTGTGCTACACGTTGCATTAAATTAATGCTAGAAAATATATGGGATGCTAGGTATTTTCTTATTGTTGATAAGATTGTGTAAAAAGCCAAAAAGGTGACCAAATTCATTTATAATCATACATGGGTCTTGAATTTAATGAGAAAGGATTTTACTAATAGTAGGAATTTGTGTTGCCCTATTATTATAAGATTTACAATAATTTTCTTATCACTTAAGTGTTTTATTATGATGAAGAAATAGTTGAGATATATGTTTACAAGTGATAAGTAACTTACATTTTAATCACGTTAGATCTAATGCTATATTGGAAGTTTCCAGAATTATACTTGAAGATACTAAATTTTAGTCCTAATATCAATTTGTCATGTGAATTTGTGAGCCTTTTTTTAGGTACTTCGTTTGGCTAATAGTGACGAAAAGACAATAATTGATTATTTTTTTTAATGAGGGCAAAGGAAGCAATCAAGGTCAATATGAAAAATTGGTCTTCTTTATATACACCTTATCTTACAATCATCAATGACAAATGGGAAAGGCAACTTTACTATCTGTTGTTTGCAACTGTGACATTTTTTTAATCTTAGTATCTATTTCAAACAAGATTTTACAAAGAAAATTGAAGTTAATAAGAAAATGTTATTAACTATTACAATAGTCGTTGTCCATGAGATGATGCAAAATCTCCTAAACTCACAATTGGAACTTTGTAAGTAGCCTTATGGGAAATTTCGGATGTCAATTGTTATTCGGCAAAGAGAAAAACTTAATCCGGGTATATATTTTTTTCACTTTTATTACTTGCTGAAAATTAATTATTATTTTATTTTGTTTATAAAGTTACTTTTGTTATCCTACGACTTACAATTTATTGGTGGGACCAATTTGAAAATAGTTTTTCATAATTGCAAAGGTTTGCAATTTTAATTCTAAGTTAATGTATGAGTGCGACAGGCTGTGAAAGGAACTGAGCACATTTGAATTCATCAACTTTAAGAAAAAGAATAAATTGGAATACAAGAGATTGAATGACTTAGTCTTTGTTTGATACAATTTAAGCTTCATAAAAGGTAAGTTATTATCATTATTAAGTTAGATATTATTTCTTATATTTTTTAATAATTAAATTTTATTATTTACTAAAGCTCTTAATAAAACAAATAGTTCAGTATATTCAATTTCCATTGATAATATCAATTTTTTTGGAGGATTAGGTTTTTGAGAAATCGAGTTTGATAGATGTGAGTAACTCAAAAGATAATATCAAAAGATAATCTTGGATGAGAAAACATTAAGTCAATTGATAATCATGATGAGCCTTTTCTTAATAACGAAGATTTTGTACCAAATAAGAATTGATGTCAATGCAATTATAACAGGTATTCCCCCTAAACAATTGAATAAATTTTTAAGTTTTTGTTTCTCCTTTTCTTTTAATTTTACTTATATTTGATATATAAGTTAAATTCTACATATGCAATATAATTGTAAATATTCTTACTTTGTGATTTTCTTCTACTTTGTTGTCTCTTATCACGAACTTTTGTTGTAAATTGTAATAGTTAGAAAGTTAAGAATATTTATTGTTCTTTTTATTGAATATTTTGATGTAATTGTTATTTATTACATGAAGAAATTGTAATATTTTAAATACTTTCTATTATTCTTATTTTTATATTTGTATGATGATTAAATGATCTTTTTTTATATTACTTATGGTTATTATTTATAAGTGAAATATTAGAGCATTAATATTAGTAAAATAAATAAATTGTTGTTATTTTAAAATTTTATTATTATGATTTTTAGAGACAAGGTTGATGTAAAATTATAAAATATACAATACAATATATTAGTTGACTCTTTTGCAATTTTTAAAAATTTTAGAACTATTTCATAAATTTAAAAAAATTGCTCAAAATAGTATTTGATATTGATCGATAATGATAGAGTATTGTGCCAGAACCCAATCTGACATCGAGATCAGTACAGTATTCATAACATTAGTTACAATAGTGTCAACGTGAAACTTAATTGATAAAATCCTAACGATGTTAAGATTTTTGTCAATTGAAAGTTTAATTGAAATAATTTAAAAACATACAATAGTTTTTTAAAAAGCTTCTCAACATTTTTTATCATGTAACCAACTTATAAAAATAAATTATCAATAAAATGTGTAAAAATTACCATTTTATGAAGCCTAATCCAAAAATTAGGGATCATTAGACTCGGGTGTCAATCAGATGGCTTTGTGGATCCGATCCGATCCGTCACTGTTAGCGATTGGTAAAAGAGGCTTTAGGGCAAATGCAACCAAAAGCCGCAGAGCAGACACTTACCTTCCCTTCCTAGTTCCTAGTTCCTAGTTCCTCCCCAAGTTGTCTTAACTGTGGGGACTACACGACACTTAAAAACCAGACTGTAGTTCGCCAACTTTAATCAACGATGAACCCACCCACTGAAAAATTTCATGTGGCTCCCACATTTGTCCTATCCTTTTGATCTACACCGTCACATCCACATCCCGACTTCAATCCCCGCGTCGAACCGCACCCACAACATAGAACCGCGCAACACTCAATAACACCTCCGAAATTAATAATTAAAGAAAATCTAAGATAATAATAGTATATTAGATTTTTTTTAAATATAATTTTTGTGTGCTTTTTAAGCTTGAGCTTCGCGTCCGCGTTTTCCTTCTCGCTCTCACACCCCCGTCTCTTACATTTCCTAGGTTAGTTTTTGTTTCAGCACTTGGCCGTTTTCGTCTCCGTTCCGATTCCCACTCCTCTACTTTAAGCTTCTTCTTCCTCTCTCACCTTAGTTCCGATCCGTTCCCGTGTCTTTACTTGTCAGGTACTCAGTTGTGTTGTCCCCTAATTTTGTGTGAACGCGATTATCTGTTTCGAGTTTATTGTTTTTGGATCTCTGCTTGCCTTTTGTTATAGGTTCTATTTGTTTCAGTAGCCAATCTGATAAAATAATCCATTTTTTACGGTGTTTTAGTGATTTGGGGATTAATTTAGGGTTGCGAGTGGATGATGTTTAGTGGCTGATCTGAGTTCATGGGTATTGCTGGTAGTGGGTTGTTGTGTTACTTTGATTTGATTGCATTTTTTATGTGCTTTTTCTTTGCGTAACTGAGATTGGGATAAAGCATATTTATGGTAAAGTGGTTAAGCATTTGAATTTTCAATACTTACTGTTTGAGGTGTTTTTCTCGTCTTGTTTCTAACATACCTTTGACGCTTTAGTGTCTTGTAGTTTTTTTGTTTTTGTTTCAGTTTGCTTATGTTGGTTTGTTTACCAGCGTGTATTGAACATATGTTTGTTGATTTAAATATTTAAGGCCGCACAAGCCAATGGTCTTGTCCTTTTTCGTTACTGACTTGAAGAAATTAAGTTGAAGACGTGTATAGCTTAAATGAAGCGAACTGAAACAAAACATTTCTGTATCTAAGGATTAACCTCATCTTTTGTTTGATGAAATGATTAAACATGTCACTTTTAGTTTGCTTCTTTTTGTTCATTTCTTCGTTCTTTCCCCTCAATTAATCTCACCTTTCTTTTCCATTTTCTTTTCCATAATTTGAGTTGTATAAATTGATTTGATTATTTCATAAATGAGTGATCGGTGTTATTCATGGAACAATATGTCATGCCAGCGCATCAAGGTATGTCTAACAGTTTCCTGTTTGATTCTTTCACGTACAGTATGGCAATGGAAGTTACCCAGGTGCTATTGAATGCACAATCAATTGATGGAAATGTGCGTAAACATGCTGAAGAAAGCTTAAAACAATTTCAGGACCAGAACCTTCCTAGCTTCTTATTATCACTTTCTGGAGAGCTGGCAAATGATGACAAACCTGTAGATAGTCGGAAATTGGCAGGTTTAATACTTAAAAATGCGTTGGATGCTAAGGAACAACACAGAAAGCTTGAGCTTGTGCAAAGATGGTTGACACTGGACAATAACGTCAAGAGTCAAATTAAGACAGTATTGTTAAAGACCCTTACTTCCCCTGCATTTGATGCTCGTTCAACTGCATCTCAAGTCATTGCCAAGATTGCAGCTATTGAATTGCCTCAGAAGCAATGGCCTGAGCTAATAGGATCCCTTTTGTCAAACATTAACCAGCTACCTGCTCATGTCAAGCAAGCCACTCTAGACACTCTTGGCTATCTATGCGAGGAAGTCTCACCTGATGTTGTAGATCAAGATCAAGTGAATAAAATACTTACAGCAGTTGTTCAGGGTATGAATGCATCTGAAGCCAACAATGATGTCAGACTTGCTGCCACTAGAGCACTATACAATGCTCTGGGCTTTGCTCAAGCAAATTTTAGCAATGATATGGAGAGGGATTATATAATGCGAGTTGTTTGTGAGGCTACCTTGTCCTCTGAAATGAAGATTCGACAAGCAGCTTTTGAGTGTCTGGTTTCCATTTCATCAATGTATTATGAGAAACTAGCTCCTTATATGCAGGACATCTTTAACATTACAGCAAAGGCAGTGAGGGAGGATGACGAGCCCGTGGCTCTTCAAGCTGTTGAGTTTTGGAGTTCTATTTGTGATGAGGAAATAGACATTTTGGAAGAATATGCGGGTGATTTAACTGCGGATTCTGATGTCCCTTGCTTTTATTTCATCAAGCAAGCTCTCCCTGCTCTTGTGCCAATGTTGCTGGAGACACTACTTAAGCAAGAGGAAGATCAAGATCAGGATGAAGGGGCTTGGAACATTGCAATGGCGGGGGGAACATGTCTTGGTTTGATTGCTCGAACTGTGGGGGATGATATTGTCCCTCTTGTTATGCCATTCATTGAAGAGAACATAACAAAACCAGATTGGAGACAAAGGGAGGCAGCTACTTATGCCTTTGGCTCAATATTGGAGGGTCCGTCCCCTGATAAGTTGACACCTATAGTTAATGTTGCCTTGAACTTCATGCTTAGTGCTTTGACAAAGGACCCGAATAGCCATGTGAAAGATACAACTGCTTGGACACTGGGAAGGATATTTGAGTTTCTTCATGGTGCAACTTTAGATTCGCCCATTATTACCCAGGAAAATTGCCAGCAGATTATTACTGTTCTACTTGAGAGCATGAAGGATGTGCCAAATGTAGCTGAGAAGGCATGTGGTGCCCTCTATTTTCTTGCCCAATGTTATGAAGATGTGGGCTCACCGTCTCCACTGACTCCTTTTTTCCAGGAAATTGTCCAGTCTCTTCTCACTGCTACTCATAGAGAAGATGCAGGGGAATCACGGTTAAGGACTGCCGCATATGAGACACTAAATGAAGTAGTAAGGTGCTCAACTGATGAAACAGCACCTATGGTATTTCGGTTAATTCCTGTCATTATGACAGAGCTTCACAAAACTCTGGAAGGTCAGAAACTACCACCCGACAACAGAGAGAAGCAGGGTGAATTGCAAGGTCTTCTTTGTGGTTGTTTACAAGTCATCATTCAGAAGTTAGGTTCATCAGAGCCAACTAAGCATGTGTTTGCACAGTATGCGGACCAAATAATGGGACTATTCCTAAGAGTATTTGCCTGCAGAAGTGCAACTGTTCATGAGGAAGCCATGCTGGCCATTGGAGCCCTTGCCTATGCAGCTGGTCCAGACTTTGCAAAGTACATGCCAGAGTTCTACAAGTATTTGGAAATGGGTCTTCAAAATTTTGAGGAGTACCAGGTTTGTGCTGTAACAGTTGGTGTGGTCGGAGATATTTGCAGGGCAATGGAAGATAAAGTTTTGCCATATTGTGATGGGATTATGACTCAACTTCTCAAGGATTTGTCAAGCAATCAATTGCATCGATCTGTTAAGCCTCCAATATTTTCTTGCTTTGGTGATATTGCACTGGCAATTGGTGAAAATTTTGAGAAGTACTTAATGTATGCCATGCCCATGCTTCAAAGTGCTGCTGAGTTGTCCGCCCACACTGCAGGTGCTGATGATGAAATGATCGAGTACGCAAATTCCCTTAGAAATGGAATATTGGAGGCATATTCAGGCATTCTTCAAGGATTCAAGAACTCTCCCAAAGCCCAACTCTTGATTCCTTATGCTCCTCATATTGTTCAGTTTTTGGATAGCTTGTACATGGAGAAAGACATGTGAGTTTCACCGATTATGATCGTGCTTGTTTTATATTTTGCTTACGCTATCATTAATCACTACCTTGATATGTTTGTTTGCAGGGATGACATTGTGATGAAGACTGCTATTGGAGTACTTGGAGATCTAGCAGATACACTTGGAAGTAATGCTGGTTCTTTGATACAGCAGTCTCTTTCTAGCAAAGACTTTTTAAATGAATGTTTATCTTCTGAGGACCATATGATTAAGGAATCTGCTGAATGGGCGAAGTTGGCCATTAGTAGAGCCATTTCCGTCTGAGGTTATTTTTATTGGCATGTTTGTTTCCTTTTAGAAGTCCCTGCATGCATTTGGGTCTGTTGAGTCTGTCAGGTCATGTGCCATTTTCTGTATAACTGAAGTTATCGATCCTCAGGCTGTTAAACTCATGCATCAGAACCATGGGGTCAGGTTCTTGTTTTTAACGTCATGGTGGGTTTTGAAAATAAATTTTGGAATCCCTTGAAAGACAGGAAAAGAGAGAGAGAAGGTGAATTAGAGGATGCGATTGTCATGATGGGGCAAGACCCAACTTCCGTAAGATTATAAGGTACAAGTGCCCGCAGCTGGTAATTTGGTGTCGGTCTTGGACTATCAGGTCATGTGCCGGCTGTCATGATTGTCATCACTGGAGTGCATCTAGCTTACTGGGGTGGATACCTGCTATACTGCAGCATTTTAGGTGCGGTACTTCTCGAAACTTGAAATATCCCGGTTGCCTTATTTCGAAGGCCCAGATTCACTTCTAGAATTTTGACCCCCTGGTGTTTTCATTTTTCATTTTTCATTTTCATTTCTGCATTAGTTCATCAATTATGTCTGTCTGGTCCGATTGTAATTTTAAATGTTTCAGTCATTTGTCATTTGTCATTTGTCATATACTCGACTGGGGGCCTTCGAATCATTGTGAATGGTGTCCCATCACGCAATGCATTACACTTTCTTTTCAAGTTTCACCACAGGTCTGAAGCATATACCTCTTGTTTTTCTTCTCTCTGTCGGCCTTTTCTCGTCATTCTTTTGTCCTTAGAACATGTAATATTCTGATTGATATATATTTTTTTGGGTGAAATGTAATATTCAGGTAAATTATCTACCAGTTTAGAACTGTTACATGCCAGCTCTGGTGAGAAACGATTTAAGAGGCTCGAGCGTCACATATTGTGAGAGGCATTGTAGTTGAATGGTTATATTACTTATTGGAAGCAGCTATATAACAATATAACGGAATTGTGATGATTACTGCATTTCCTTTTTGTCTTTCATTTCGCTCTTTCAGGGACTGGGGGAGTACATAATTGATTTCTGTGATCGTTACTACTGTTGTCTCCCGGCCGTTGCATGCTTTTCTATTGACGCAGACGTCTTCCTGTTCATTTAATTTGGTTTAGTCAGTCCTTTTCTTATTGAAATAACCCAAATTTTTGTTCGAGTGGATAGCCTTTGAATCATTTATTAATTAATGAATTTAAATTGATATCACTTTTTATTTACGATACTTGAGGGACTCAGATTAAGATTTTAGGATTTGCTTACAAGTTACACAAGCAAGGTTGTCTAACTTTTGGGTCTAAGCATTATTTTTAGAATATGAAAGCTTCCTGTCATGGGAGAATTTACAATCTTATATTGGTCCTGTTTGGCAATCAGCCGATAGCTGATAGTTGATTTTATTAGCTGTTAGCTGATAGTTGATTATATCAGCTGGTTTGACTAGTGGATTGCATTAGCTGTTTAAGTGAAATGACTTATAAGGATACGATTTTTAAAAAAAATAAGAATATAAATATTATATATTTTAATATTTCAATAAATATTCTTATAAGAATTTAGAATTTAGATATTTAATTCTCTAAAAATTAAATTTATAACTTTAATAAAAAATATAGAACATATACTAATAATAATAATAATTCTTAATAATAATAATAATAATAAATAAATAAATAAATAATAATAGTACTAATACTTAAGCATAATATAATAATATAATAATATTATTATTATAGTTTATTAACAACACCCGAAAGCAATAAAAGAAGAGTGCATAATTTAGAATGTCTGGAAACTTAAGAAAGAAGTGAGATGCAAGTGTAGAGGGTATTTTATAAATTTGACTTTAAAAAATTAGCTTATAGGTGTGAAAAGCTCTTATTTGGAGCTGGTTGAAAAATAGTTGATTGGGTTGAATCAACTAACCTAATCAACTATTTACCAAACAACCTTGTGAATCTTTTTTTAAAGTCAACCAGCTAAAATAAGTTGACTAGCTAAAAAAGAGCTGATAAGCTCTTTACCAAACACACCCATTGTATTTTTCTTCTTTAGTAGAATATGTTAAAGCAAGAACAACACAATTGAGAAATTAATAGATGTATGGACACCATGATTTGATGATGTACTACGTAATATAAGTACGCATTTACCTTAAATAATAATGCATGCTATTTTGATTTGGCTTTAGGCGGCAGGTGCCCTTTAAATTGTGCGCACTTACTGTAATCTATGGTTTTCTTTTTGGTATTTTTAAGATGATGATTCATTATTTTCTGTGACCATTGGAGCTTGATTTGCAGCATGATGCTGCAAATTGAAATCTGACCTTTTATAGAGGAAAATCTAGTAAATTACATACATCTATTTTATAATTTCGTCAATTTTGCCAAAATATCTCATATTTAAAAAAATTTCTTAGGAGAACAACATACTTTGTGTAAATTAAAAAAGAAAAGTCCTATCTTAAGGTGAATTTTGAGAGGCAATCTTTGATATTAGAAACTTTTATTTCATATCTATCTTAAGATGTCTTATAATGTATAAGGTAAAGATTTTGACACAACACTCTCGTAATATAAATACTACTAGGACTAGTCATTATCTTGGAATATGCATTACATTGTTGTTATAAAGTATGTGTATTCTATATTGAGTTATTTTATAAGGTTGATCACAGAAAAACCAAAAAGAAAAAAGAAAAAACTTCGCATGCCACCCAAGGATAGGAGACTATTAAATTTCAGAACTATTGTTAACTTGTTAAAAGATTATCTAAGAAGTTCCAGAGTCTGTAGAAGTTATCAACCATTAGTTCCCCAATTATGACCGAATTCAATGCTCATCTTGCTGTGGACTTCTTCGACTAATATCAATTGCTAATCCAATTTAGGGTATTTTGAGTGAATTTTTAGAGAGAGACTTAGAAATTCTGGAGTATTCTTTCCTTCTAAATAGCATATATACCGCAACTAATCACAAGATTAAGCTTAATTTAATCACCCTGGTGTATGAATTTTACACTCCTTGTTTGGACCAGAGCCATCTCTTACCCATATAGTTGAGTTTCTAGAGAAGTAGAGCTTGTTCTAAAAACAAAGTAGAGAAGCAACAATCTGATAGGAGATGATTTGAGCTCTCAAGGCATTGGTTACAGAGTTTATGTGATAAGTTAAGATGAGATACCCTTAAGTTTGTCTAGTGTCCTTAAGCCATGCTTAATGGTAACTAGAGAATGATTAATGTTTTAAGACTCTACTGGGGAACCAAATGGGTCTCCACTAATTGATTCTAATGGTAGTATGTCTGATCAAATTAAAGTAAGATTTGTTAGTGAATTTCTTAAAACTATGATGCCCTAAAGTGACCTTAACAACTTCCTCAATGTTTGGGTTGTATCCAGGACGATGATTAATAATTGTATTGAATCCTCTGAACCTGTAGTAACAAACTCCATTTGCAATGATTGAGCTAACATTGGCACAGAGAGGGATAAGAAACATCATATTCTTTGACGTTTAAGTGTAATGGGCCTAAGTCATTTCAATTATTGAACCAGATAAAGTTATTTTCACCATTTCCAACTTGGAACTGAATTCCCTAGGACATGAATTCTCTAAGCTTTAGAATTCTGATGAGGGCCCTAGGCTTGCTTTCACTTGACATTCCAAAAGCTCCTACCATTGTTTATGTATGAGTGAACTCAATTCACTAGTATTGATTATGAGTTTATCACCAACTTCTATACACATTTGCTACATCATTTTGTTAGTTCTTTTTATTGGAATAATCCCTAAGCCACCCTCTTCCTTAGGAACACAACATTCAGACCATTTTATCTTTGCACCTTGGTGATTCCTAGTGGATTCATTTTTTAGGATTCTCTCAGTGTGCCTAGTTAGTTATTAAGGCAAGAAGAGGTGATAACAACAATATGTATGGAGTTTGTTGAGAATTGCAGAGATTAGTTATAGGTGACTAGCCTAAGGTAGGATCTTGTTTGTCCAATGGTTAATTCTCTTGCTAATGGAGTAAAAAAGATGGGGGCAATTAGAATAGGAGAATCTTTTATCTATGATTGGAATTTCTAGATATTTAAAAGGAAGTTTAGAGTGCCTCAGACTGGAAATTGGGTAAACAAATGAAATCAGAGCCTTAGAATTAAAGGACATATAGAGGCAACTTTTATTCTTATTGATGCTCAGGCCTAATAGGCTGCTAAAGAGATGTAGAGAATCCACCAATAAGCTTAAGGAATCATTGTTATCAATATATAATAGGATCAAAACATGCAAATTATATGTTAAGCATTCTAACTCTCTTAGAATTATAGTAATATTTGAAATCACTTCCTTATTTGATAAAAACAGGCAAAATATATGTGATTTTGATAATCTATTTCGCTAATATGTTTCCACTATATACTATAAAGAAATTGAACATATATCTTCATTGTCTTGACCGTTTAATGTCTAAAAAACTTACACAGAAATACAAAAATCATTTACACCTACCTACGATCAAATTCACATCTAATGCTTGTAATACTTTCCTTAACAAAATAGGGTAGGTGCAATAATATCAAACTATGTACTATAATAAGAAGTAACACTAAAACTTATGTTACTTACCCTTAAGGGTAAGTTTATGCGTGAATATGCTTTCATCTACTTTACCTTGTAGTATGTAACTTGACCTTACGAAAAACAAATAGGTGAGTTTGAAGCTATATGTAAAGTATTCATAAATTTGGAAACTATTACCTAGTTTATGCATGAATATGCTTTCATCTACTTTACCTTGTAATACATAACTTGACCTTACGAAAAACAAATAGGTAAGTTTGAAGCTATATAAAGTATTCATAAATTTGGAAATTATCACCTCAACATCCAAAAAAAACTCCAACAGTGCAATGCATTCATTTGTTTATTCTTCCCCTTTTCACCCTAAACTTGAGACATTGCTTGGCTAACATGATTTTATTGGTTTCTCTAACTTGGTTGACTTAGTTCAATTGATGCATTCTATTGTTATTGATATGTTCTTTGGATGTTCTATCCATTCTTTTTATATTTTTGTTGCCTTTTATATTTCTTGATACTCTTAGGGCTCTTTCTAGGGTTTCCTCACTTGTCTATATTATAAAAATAGTCCCAAATCCTCAAAAATATTAAAATCCCATAACCTGGAAAATTTGGAATTTATATGTTGCTCGATTGTGCTACATGTTCTATCACGATTACATGATCATGCAAGTTGGACAATCATAAAAGATCTTATCCTCCAGCTTTCTCTTAAACTTTTCTTTAAGTTTCCTTTCTCAACTCATCATCAAAACACGTTAAACATCCCCTAATAAAACACACAAATGTTTAAATGAATAAAGCATTCCAACCTTACTTAGATCATTTTGTGATTGTATTCATAGACAATAATTTGGTGTACTCAAAGAGTAAAGAGAAACATTATAAACATTTGAAGTTGGTCTTATAGATAATGAGAGAAAAGCAATTGTACGCCGAGTTCAGTAAGTATAAATTTTGGCTTGATCAAGTGGTGTTCTTGGATCATATAGTATCTGAACGGGGCATACAGGTGGACCCAAAGAAAGTTGAGGTAGTAATGAAGTAGGAAGCACCTAGAAATGTGTATGAGATTTGGAGTTTTCTTGGGTTAGCAAGTTATTACAGGAGGTTTATCGAGGAGTTTTCATTGATTTTAGCCCCTTTGACAAAACTTTTGAGCAAGAATGTATCTTTTCAATAGATTGATGAGTGTCAAAGGAGTTTTGAGGAGTTAAAACATCAATTAACTATAAAACCTATGTTAGTTATACCATCTAGATTTGGAGGATATGTTGTATATAGTGATATTTCACACCAAAGATTAGGAAGTGTTTTGATGCAGTATGGTAAAGTGATTGCATATGCTTCGAGGTAGTTAAGATCTCATGAGTTGAACTATTCGATTCATAATTTAGAGCTTGCTGCAGTGGTGTTTGCTTCGAAAATTTGGAGATATTATTTATATAGTGAAACATTTCATATATTTACATATCATAGAAGTTTGAAATATTTGTGGAATCAGAAGGAGCTTAATATGAGACAAAGGACATTGATTGAATTACTTAAGGATTATGATTGCATGATTGAATGCCATCTAGATAAGGCTAATGTTGTAGCTGATGCATTAAGTTGGAAATCTAATAGCAGTGTAGCACTAATTCAAACATCGAGGTTACCAAACCTAGTTCAACTGATAGCATTAAATATTAAGCTAAGTTTGGGGCGGAATGAAACATTGTTAGCTACGCTTAAGTTTATACTGGTATTGTATGAAAGGATAAGAAAAGCTCAAAGTAAGGATCTAGAATTAGTGAAGCTTATTAAGAAGTTGAAGCATAATTCGAGTTCTGATTTTGAATTGAGAGATAGTGTATTATGGTTGAATTAGAGATTATGTGTACTTGATGTTGATGATTTGAGAAAAGAAATTTTAGAGGAAGCTCACATGACGGTTTATGCTATACATCCTGGTACTACCAAGGTGTACAGTACTCTGAAACAACGTTTTTGGTGATTAGGGATGAAGAAGCAATTGGCTAAGTATGTGGCTAAATGTTTGACATGTCAACAAGTTAAGGCAGAGCATCAGGCTCTAGTTGGAAAATTACAGTCATTACCTATTTCAGAGTAGAAATGGGATAAGATTATAATAGATTTTATTATGGGCTTATCGTGGACTCCGAGACAACATGATACTATATGGGTCATTATTGACAAGTTAACTAAATTAGCTCATTTCTTACCTATTAGAGAAAGTAACACACTGGATCAATTTGCTCAGAGGTATGTAAATGAGATAGTGAGGTTACATGGAGTCCTAGTGTCTATTATATCAGATCGGGATCCCAAATTTACTTCTAAATTTTGGGGAAGTTTATAAATAGCATTAGGTACAAAGTTGAATTTTAATACAACATTTCATCTTCAAACAGACGGACAGAGTGAGAGGATATTTAAGATTATTAAAGATATTATCAAAGCTTGTGTTTTGGAGTTTTAAGGAGCATAGGATCAATGTGTAACTCTCATTGAATTTGCATATAATAATCATTATCACAACATTATTGGTATGGATTTATATGAGGCATTATATGGTAAAAAGTGTCGATCGCCTTTATATTAGGATGAAGAGGGCCTAAAGATTGTTAAAGGCCTAGAGTTGATTCAAGATACCGTTGCTAAGGTAAAATTGATTCGTAGTAGGATCAAGGGAGCTCAAAACAGGCAGAAGAGTTATGTGGATAAGCACTGAAGGGATATGGAGTATCAAGTGAGAGATAAGGTGTTCTTGAGAGTGTCACCTTGGTGAGATGTGCTGAGGTTCGGTACAAAGGGAAAGTTAAACCCTAGCTACATTGGTCCTTATGAGATTACTAAGAGAATAAGACAGTTAGCTTACAAGTCAGCATTACCACTAGAGATGTCTCATATTTACAATATATTTCATGTTAGTATATTCAGGAGATATCGATAAGATCTAACACATGTATTACCAGCACAGGAAATTCAAGTTGCAACAAATTTGAGTATGTAGAGGAACCGGTTAAAATAGTTGGTTATCAGACTAAGTAATTGAGAAACTGAGTAATCCCATTAGTTAATCTTTTTTGGAGGAATCATTCGAGAGAAGAAGCCACATGGGAGACTGAGAAAAACATAAGGAAATAGTACCTCCCTCAATTTAATCAATCAGGTAAGAATTTCAAGGATGAAATTTTTTAATGGGAGAAAATTGTAATAGCCCAAGTTCCAAAACTTACCGAGGGTTAGAATCTTAGACTATTAAGTCATATCATTTGAGAATTTATGAAGTGCATTTCATTGAAATGCATAATTTGCGTACACACATGAATCATGATTTAGTAAACATTGTTAGGATTATATGTGCACTCAATTGATATATTCTGTTTATGTCTTGAATTCAGGTTTGGTGGATTATAATTAGTAAATTTGGAATTAATTGTTACAATTGAAAAATTGATGAATTAAAATGTGAATTTAGTTTAGGAAAAATGACAAATTGATACATAGAAATTTAGGATGACTAAGCATATGAAATAAGTTACACATGGCCGTAGAATTGACTGACATTTGACATAGAAAATTAAGTGACAAATGACAGCAGTGATTGAGTGACAAATGGCCTAGGATATTGGTGACATTTGTCAGCTTATGTATGGGACAAATGGAATGAATGCATAGGTGAAACCTAACAACTAATGAGTTAAGCAACAACAGGGATAGTTTCTGTTGGGTTCATTCTTCTTCTTCTTTCTTCTCACCACCGAATCACCATACCCTCACATCCCGTATTTTGCTTAAGTTTGTGTCTAACTGCCACCCCAAAAATCCATGCTTTCATATTTCACAAGATAGTTATAGATCCAGAACATTGTTGTTTTCGCTACTGCCTTTTATCCTTACTGAAAACCCATCCAATTCCCACCTTGTATTTAAGATGATCTTGCATGCATATAAGGCAAAGTATACTTGATGAATTGAGGTGGAACTTGAGCTAAACAAGTAAGTAAAGTATTAAGCTTCGAGGCATGTTTTAATAGGAAGTTTATGATGATTGAATTGGGATGGATTGCATGTGATGATGATTATGAAGTGTGCTGAAAAATGATACATGAACTGGATACTTTTCTATTTTGTTTTTTATGCATGAGAACTGTAGGTTATAGGTTGCTATATGGATGATTTAGATTGAGATTTGAAGTTTAAATGAAGGTGAATTTATGCTAAAGAAAGGTGCTA